>BRDA01067785.1:0-16783 GCA_036984385.1 Crenuchus spilurus | reverse complement strand
ATCGAGATTTCCGCAGCTCCCCGTGTTCGTGAAGTCCTGTAACGACAGTAACTGGAAAGGAGAGGTTAATTACAAAAAGCTAAACTGAACAGGTGGGTTTTGAGTCTCGATTTAAAAGTAGAGATTGTGTCTGCATCCCGAACACTAGCTGAAAGATTATTCCACAATCGTGGGGCTATGTAGGAGAAGGCTTTTCTCCCGGATGATGCCTTATGAATTCTCTGAACTAGTAAGAGACCGGCATCCTGGGATCTGAGTAATCTTGGTGGGTCATAGCATGTGATGAGGTCTTGCAGGTATTCAGGGGCGAGACCATGCAGGGTTTTATAGGTTAATAAAATGATTTTGTAATCAATACGATATTTAACTGGAAGCCAATGGAGGTTTGATAAGACTGGACTAATGTGATCTGCTATTTGAAATGCTATGATATAGTCATCTGACTATAACTTTCCTTGTTAAAGTCTCTCAGGTCTTCACATCAAACGTCCATTTCTCCACATCCAACACTTTCTTTTTCATAATCAGATAACTGCAGAAATTTGATTGTGATCAGACTGTTAAGTCTATGCTGAAATAAAACAGACATGTGCTATTCTTTTTAACAGTGTGCTGCTGTATTGAATGTGCACAGAATTAAAGTATGAATTATGTTTTAATGCATCCAAATTATGAGTTATTATAGAGATGGATGATTGTCCAGTAAAGGCAGGATATTATTCTGTTCCATTGCTGAACTGAGCTCTGCAATTGCACCATAATGGCTCTGATAGAAGGTGTTGTGATAATTAAGGGTTTTACTTTCATATTAAAGCTCCATTTAAGGCTGGCGAGCTTTGCCATTGTGGCTGGGTGTGTGGGCTTAAGTGCCCTCTTGGAAGGTGTTTCCTGTCCACACTCAGTCAGAGCTGTAATGGTGGGCTCCGGGTGTAAACTCTATAGTGTCTTCATTAGCACTGATTACACAGTCAAAGGCCTGAAGTGCCTGTATTAGTGTTAGCAGATCTATTAGCATTAGCAACAGAAAGCAGCATCTCTCAGTGTGTTAATTACCGGCCCAGCTTCAGGACACAAAGAAACAATTTATCTGCTTCAGTCACAGATAAACAGCACAATATTTACAGGCAGATATATAAATACACTTCTGATAAATATCTAACTGACTTTTCTTGAATCCTGTGTCTTAAACATCTTCACAGCTTATAGCATCATTATTAGGACTCTGGATAACTGAACATAAATATGTAGAACTGTTAGATGTGTCCAGAACTGTACATGATAATATCTAGAATGAAGAGGTAATAACATTAATATCTAGAATAGAAATAAAAAACATTAATATCCAGAGTGAAGATCTAATAATGTTAATATCTAGAATGCAGAGCTAATAACATTAATATCTAGAATTAAGCTCTAATGACAACAGTATCCAGAATAAAAAATTAATAACATTAATATCTAGAATTAAGATGTAATAAAATTAATATCCAACATGGTCAACTAATAGCATTTATATCTTGAATGAACATCTAATAACATTCATATCTAGAACAAAAATCTAAAATAAACATTAATATTAGTAATGAAGAGGTAATAAAATTAATATACAAGATAAAGACCTATTAACATTAATATCCAGAATGAAGATCTAGTAATATTATTATCTACACAGTAAATCTGCCAGTGTTAAATCAACACTATTAGAGTTAAATTAATACTCAGAGTCACTATATAGACTCTAATAGTATTGATTTAACACTGGGAGATTTACTGTGTATAAATTACATCTAGTTTAATTAATATCCAGAATGATGAACTAATAACCTTTATATCTATGAAGATCTAATTGCATTCATATTCAGAATAAAAAAGTTTATAAAATGATTTGATGTGGATTTGTTACTTTGAGGAGCAGAGTTTGGTTCCAAATCTTCTCCCCAATGCACCAGTCTTCACATGGTTTTGTTTGATTTAATATAATGAAGTATTGATTAATCAAAGTGAGTATTGATAACTGAGATCTGTAAATAATATTGGACTAATATAAGAGCTTTAAACTAGCACATTAGCATATAGAAATTACTTATTTGTATAGTTTAATCCCTAATATTAGTGTTTTTCTGACCATATAACAAGTTACTGTCCTAAAACAATTTGTTTGTTTGTTTGTTTGCTTGCTTGCTTGTTTGACTGATTGATTGATTGATTGATAAGAAGTCGTTTGCAAGTTCTCCTCTAAATTAAATTAAAATAGTTTCTCACCAGTTATTTACTGAATTTAGCATATTGGAAAATTAAACTTAATGCAGTGTAACAGTTATAATTTTATACAGCCAAAGGTCAGAAAATAAAGAGTAAAATGAACCTTTTCTATGTATGTATAAATAATTGTAAACTGTGTGTGGGGGGTGGGTGAATCAGCATATCATGAAAATTTTTATTGTTTAATTTAATTAAAAAGGGTAAACTGGCATATGTATTACACATAAAATGACATATTTCAAATCTTCTTGCTTTAATGTTGATATTGTTTAAATTATAATTTACTCCAAATTAAATATTTTTATATTTTTCATGAGCTATAGCCAAACTGATAGACAGTAAAACAAAAAAGAGAAATGTGTTAAGAACATATAATATAACCATTCAACTTTTATTTTAATTAAATTAATAACAAAAATTCGCTTTTTCACAATATTCTATTTTTGAGATTTAAGATTAATAGCATACGTAACTTGTAGATAACCAAAATGTCAGTAAATAAAGAGTAAATTATAGACATACATATATATAGTGAGTTAATATGTATTAATGAAGTGAATCTGCTGAGTGTGTACAGTGGCTGTGTGTTTGTGTATGTGTGTAATGGGATTGACTGGTCTATTCAGTGTTAATGTGACCATAGCACTTTGCACAAAAGCCCACATTAAACAGCTAAACTCTACAGGCCTAGTCCAACAAAGCCCTACAAAGAGAAAGAGAGCTCTCTCCCTCTTCATTTCTCCTCTCCAGCCTCTAAAACACTTCCATCTGTCCCTCACTCTCGGCTTGGCTTTTTACATTAAGCCTTCTTTCATAAACAATTAGGATGCTGTTGTCACCAGGAGCGAGCATGTTCTTCAGAGCAGCCGTCAGCCTGCAGAAGGACTTTCAGACTTCTACAGTATGGATGTACTCATTAACAATCATCCATCCATCCATCCATCCATCCATTCATCCATCTACAGTATCTCTCAAAAGTGAGTACACCCCTCACATTTCTGCAAATATTATTTTTTTTCATGAGACAACACTATAAAAATGAAACTTAACTAGTAGTCAGCATACAGCTTGTATAGCAGCATACATTTACTGTTCTGTGAACATAACCAAACACACATACATAAATGTCCAAAAAGCTGCAACACAAGTGAGTACACCTCATAGTAAATGTGTCCAAATTGTGCCCAATGTGTCAATATTTTGTGTGACCACCATTATCATCTGTCACTGCCTTAACCTTGAGCATGGAAGTCACCAGAGCTGAGCAGGTTACTACTGGAATCATCTTCTACTCCTCCATGATGACATCACGGAGTTAGTGGATATTAGACACCTTGTGCTCCTCCACCTTGTGCTTGATACCCCACAAGAACTCAAGTGGGTTTTGGTCACCAGCACTTTTACCTTCAGATATTGATGCAGTGTGCGACGTACACAGTAAATATGTCAGTGTTAAATCAACACTATTAGAGTTAAATTAACACTGAGGGTGTCTAAATATAACACTCTCAGTGTTAATTTAACTCTAATAGTGTTGATTTAACACTGGCAGATTTACTGTGTCTGAGCACTGACAGGCTGACCATTTACTTCTTCAACCTTTGCAGCATACTGGTACTCTTGTGCATCTTTTTTTAAGTCAACCTCTCAATATGATGCTGAACACATGAACTCAACTTCTTTAGTTGACCCTGGCAAGGTTTGTTTTGAGTGGAACCCTCACTGTATGACCTTGGCCACCATGCTGTGGCTCAGTTTCAGAGTGTTCACAATCTTCTTATAGCCTAAGTCATTTTTTACAAGCTCTACACTGACTACTCTGTGTTATATCTAAGTTTTATAGTCTTTTCTCATGAAATTATATAATTAGATATTTGTAGAAATGTGAGGAGAGTATACATTTGTAAGATATTGTACATATAAAAGGCTTTCCGCTATAAATACTGAAGCATTGTTGTGAGGATTTGAATATATATTTCATATACACATATGAAGAGGATGTGATGATGTTTATGATGATACTGAGGGGGATTAGTGTATGAACAGTCTGGTAGGGATATTCTGTGTGTTTTAACTCTTGATCTCTATAACAAAGCAGGCCGGACAGGCTGATGGTCTGATTGTCTGATAGTCTGATTGGTCTGTTGTGAGTCAGGTCACTCCTCCTGTCCAGAGCAGCCAGGCAGACAGAGGAGCCCAAATTAAAAGCAGGTGCGCGCTGAGAGGAGCCTCCTCCCCCAGTGCACCGATTACAAATTGCCTATTTTGTGCTGAGACTATTTAGACCAGCGGGGGCGCGCGCCGGGCTCCCAGGGGTGTTTGTGACGTCACGGAAGCGCACAGTCCTGTCATTAAAGTCGCGCTTTTCTCTCTGCGTGCGCTCATCAGAATGTTAATTTACCATCTAGAGAAAGAGAAAGAGAGAGAGAGAGAGAGAGAGAGAGAGAGAGAGAGAGAGAGAGAGAGTAAATAATGAAACTCTCCCCTGATGTGCAGCTCAGTGAATTAACCCTTAAAGTGCAGACTTATCATCTGAAGAGTTATTATCCAGTAAATACTGAACTCATGTGAAAGTTGTAGTCCTGCTGAGTGGAGGCTTGGTGGGTGGAGGGTTAGGATAGTGGGATGGAGGTTTGCATGAGTGATGGAGCGTGAAGAGTTGGTGGGTGTTGAGATGGGGGGGGTTAGGGGTGGCTGGTGGGATGAGGAGGTTAGGGGTGGGAGGTGTTATGGGGTCAGTTATAACATTTTAAATGCACATCTGATTTCTCGCTCACTCAGTCAGGCCACTGCGGGTTAAGAAAAGGGACATTTTTCTTTCTCTTCCCACCTCAGGCTAATCTCTCTCTCCCCCTCTCTCTCCCAATCTCTCTCTCTTTCTCTCTCTAATAGACTGGGAGGCGGCCCCACCCTTTTGTTCAGCTGGGATGGAGAGTGACGTGGTGCTAATTGTGAGCAGTTTGTCATATGGAGATATTTGAATAGAGATTATGGGCGGAACTTCACCAAATCCACTCTGTCTCACAGGACGTGTGTGTGTGTATGGTTTAAGGGGGGTTAAGAAAGTCAGGGATTACACAAATGGACTCCACTTATCCAATTAGCGTTCACACGCCGCTGTTTAGCATCTGAATGGCGCTGTTTTGGGCACATTTGGCTGAGCTCATGTCGCATGTGTAATGTCAGATTAGGAAATAATAGAGCTCTGTAATCCACCCCTGAGAGCTAAAAGCCCCCACAGGACCCCCACAGGACCACCAGCCTGTCCTCAGGGTCAGATCTTTGCTAAAGGAGGGAGATCTGTGCGGCAGTTGAACTCCTTTGCGCACTTTTATAGAAAATGTGCTGAAGTGTGTCTTTCAGGGTTTGCAGCTGCAAACCTTCAAAGATTCAACTGTATCCACTTTATTGTGTGTGTGTGTGTGTGTGTGTGTGTGTGTGCGTGTGTGTGTGTGGTATTTGAGTGAATGTGTGTGTGAGGTATTTGTATGTGTGTGTGTGTGTTTAGCTGCGGGTGTAAATAGCTGCACTAATCAGAGTGTTTGATCAGGGCTGATTTATGGCTGATTTATGGCTGAGGGCTGAATGGGGGGATGATTAGAGGGGCCGGTGCTAAAGTGCACTCCGTGTCTCCGCGCGCAGGCGGGAGTAAATAGGCGCTTTATTTATCGCCTCTCCGCGCGGAAGAGCGCCTCCCCAAATTGAAATATAGCGCGAGTTTACTCTCCTGATTAGAGCGCGAGCGCCGGCGGAGCCACAGGCCATCATCAGAACCGAGAGCGGAGCGGACTGACACCTAATTGTATCGGGATTAATGTACACCGAGAGAGGGAGGGAGAGAGAGCGATAGAGAGAGAAAGAGAGAGACCGTGTGTCCAGTGCATGCAGTGAATGACTGAGGGTGATATGGGTGTTTATGGTTTGGTAGTTGTGTGTGGTATAGGGTTGGTCGGTGCATATTTGACTGGTGTAGCAATAGTGTGTATGGTTGAGTTTAGTGTATAATAGTGTGTTTGTGTGGTGTATGGTTTGGTAGATGGGTGGTGAAGGGTGGGTGAATGTACGGTTGAGAGTGGTGCATGGCTGGGTTGTGTAGTGTTGGTGCACACTAAGAAAATTAAGGACAGATTTGTTGAACAGATACTTGTTGAGGTAAATTAGAGTACCTTTCCATTGTGGTACTCATGGTTTTTGTACCAATTTAGGTACTGTTCTGTACCCAAAGAGGCTCAGATGTACCATTGAGGGCGCATTTATGAAAAGTGTACAGTACTTATATCTTACCTTTGTTTTTGTGTGGGTGAATGGTTGAGTGTGGTGTACGGTGATTGGGTGTATGGTTGAATGCGATGTTTGGTTTAGTGGTGTAGGTTGGGTGGGTGTATGATTGGGTGGTGTAGGCTTGCTGCGTGCATGTTTGAGTGTACAGAGACTGAAGTAAGAGAGTCACAAAGTTTCAAAAATGTATTAATGCTGAATGATGTGTTCCAGTCACACAATAAAACCACTCAGACCAGAACGTTTACGAACAACACTAAGAGCTGATGTCCTCTCAGTATGTTAATTAGTTAATCAATTAAGTCAATAATATTTAGGTGCCATGATATAGTGTACAGAATTTTGTGTATATATGCGTGCGTGCGTGTGTATGTGTCTGCATGTGTGTGTGTGTGTGTGTGCCAAGATTGATCAGATTACAGCAATTAAGTTGACATCACACTCCCGCGCGCTGTCCGGAAGTGTCCACCGTTTGCCCGAGGTCCACCTCCGTTTAATTGCATCCTCATTCCGCGTGTCAGGACTCTCTCTCTCTCACACACACACACACACTGTCCGTTTTCGCGGTTCTTCTCTGCCGCTGCATTACTCAGCGCAGTGACACGCGGCAAATTGCGCTTAATAAATGAGCTTTAATGGATCCGACGATTGGAGCGCGCGCTAATGCTTCCTCCTGTTAGACCCAACATTTATGTACAGAGAGAGAGAGAGAGAGAGAGAGAGACAGAGAGAGAGAGAGAGAGAGAGAGAGAGAGAGAAACTATAGGCCTCATCCTCGACATACACACTGAAAACGGAGTCTCCTCAATACCTAGCGAGGTGTCTTAAGTAGTCAGTATTCTAACCGTCATCTGCTCTTATAAGGCAGATAAGTTAGAAGCTGTAGTTACATTTAACATTTGAGGCATTTAGTGTTCGCTCTTATCCAGAGTGACTTACAGTGTGGGGTTAAGGCCAATTTGTACTTCTGCTTCGAGTCAACACTTTAACTGTGTACCTTGCCTACGCCGTAGCATGTATCCATCTTATCTGCACTCGCTCCTAAAAGCTTATGTCCCGGCCGGTCGCTGCGCTCCTCCACTGAACGTCGCCTTGCTTTGCCTAACATTCACACAAAGCAATTCAGACTGTTCTCCTCAGTAGTTCCCAGATGGTGGAACAAGCTGCCTACCACCACTAGAGCAGAGGTGTCCCTCACTGGTTTCAAGAAACTCCTAAAATTCGAGCTCTTCAAAGAGCACCTGCTCTAGTGATTCCAAATACTCCCCATGAATACTGATATGCACTCAGCATTCGATATCAAAATGTAAATTATTTAACTTTAGTATTTTTCGCATTTGTACTTTCCTACTATTGTAAGTCGCTTTGGATAAAAGCGTCCGCTAAATGCTAAATTCATTGTAATGTAACGTAATGTAATTTATACTTCTGGGTTCATGTCTGTGACACGCTGCAACTACACCTCCAAAACACTAGGTGGCGATACGGTTTCTATGCCACTGCGTTGCGTTTTTTGGTGTGCTGTGTTGACTTCCTTGGAGTACTACAAACAATGGCCACTGCAACTGAACAGATTCTGTCAGAGCTGGAGATAATAGCTGTTGATGAACAACAGCTTTTGCTAAATTAGCGTTTGTCAGCTTGTAATGATGATTTTAAAAATGGTGGTGAAGGCATAAATGTGGAGGCGGGGATAGGATGTGGCTGACCAATCACAGCTGTGGTCTGCGTCCACATGATGCTTACATTTCTGGGGAGATGCAGGTACATTTCATACATTGAAAAAAATACTTGTAAGATGTACTTGATAAAGTCATAACAATTTAAACTAGCATTTTTAAAGTAATTTTTTCTGCTGCAATATCAAGTACAACTTGCAGAATTGGGCGGCACGGTGGCTTAGTGGCTAGCACGTTCGCCTCTCAGCGCTGAGGTCTTGGGTTCGAGTCCACATCTGAGCGGAGTTTCCATGTTCTCCTTGTGTCTGCATGGGTTTCCTCCAGGGACTCCGGTTTTCTCCCACACTCCAAAAACATGGAGGTCAGGTGAATTGGCTACTCTAAATTGTCCGTCGGTGTGCATGTATGTGTATGTGTGTGTGTGTGTGTGTGTGTGTTCACCCAGTGATGGATTGGCGCCCTGTCCTGGGCTTAGTTGGATGCCCTGCGCCCAGTGAGGGGGTAATGGACTAACCGCGACCCTAATAAGGATAAAGTGGGTGTGATAATGAATGAATAAATGAACTTGCAGAAATCAAGTAAAATATACCACTCATCCAAACCTCTCTGAAGTAATTGTTAATTAATTTGAAGTCAAAAGTTATATATATACTTAATCTGATTATGTAAAGTTCATTTAGTTTTTTTTCATAGACAGAAAGGTCATTACATAAAAATAAGTTAATATGTTATGAAATAACCACTTAAATTCTATATTTTTTCTGTTTGACATTTTCAATTACTTAGTTGTATAAATTTATATTACTCAGTATATTGACATAAATGTTACCAAATGATGTCTATACAATGTATTTCTACAAATCAAATCACCACAAAAATGCAATACATTTCAGTCATTTATTCGGTCAACATTAGAAATCACTGAATGTTCACATGACTGGTAAAAAGCATGCAGTAAAATCTAAAACCCTCCAGATATGACCTATTCTGTCCATGGCATCAGCTTGTTCTGAGTAAGGAAACCATGAAAAAAAGACATTGTGATATTAAAACAATGACCTAAAACACTTACTGGCTACAATTTTATAGTGATATTATGCAGGGTCAGTGACAAATAGAGAAAAAATATTATATAATACTCAAGATCCTCACTTGCCTGAACTAGATGAAAGTTGAAGTGTGAATTTCTCTACATGCAAAGCCTTCAATTTACACTCCACTGGTCTGCAGGCATAATGTTACTAGAAACAAATGTTAATATGATTTTGATCAAGAAATTACAAATGAACTTGTATAAGACTAAACTCTTGGATAGTCAAAATTGTAATATACTTATGAAAAGCAGCCTAATGCATGAATCAACAAACAATTACCAAAAAATAAGAACGGTTAATATTTTAATTTAAAAACATTTCCTTTGAATATTTTACTAATCTTATCCATTAGAGCGCAATACATATGATATTAGCTGGGCCTGATAGTCAGCATCACTAACATTACATTAGCCGGGCCTGGTAGCTGGCATCGCTAACAGGACAGCCAGGCCTGGTAGCTCGAAGCTAGCATTGCTAACACCACATTAGCCGTGTCTGATAGCCGGCATTGCTAACACCAGGCACTTCTTGCCCAGACATTGTGCTTGTGTTGCACTGCGTTGCATTGTGGGATTGCCTTAATGACTGAAGAAGCCTTCCATGCTCTCCTGATATTCTCTCAGTAAGCAGCATTTTGAATTATTGAAGTGTTAAGACAAACTTCTTCTCAGGGGTGCATATTGTGAAATAAAATGCTGTCTATGTAGAGAGCTCAATAGACTTTGGGACAGATATGTCCAAATGTTTTCAGCTACAAGTTCGACCAATTGCTGATGCAGATGTACACACACACCTGGTCTGCTCCCTGTATGTTGAATGTCACAAGAACAAACTGGAAAGCAGGACTCATCACATCCCCATATTTGACAAGCCAGTAACAACAGTATGATCTCATCTCTAGAATATACAAGCTAGTGTTTTAATATATTGTTAGCAGGGATTTTTTTTGGCAAGACCAATAAAGTAGCAGAAGTGGGCTAACCCTAACAGTAAATTTTTGCTGTGTACCTCAGTGCACAATGTTGTTACACTCTGCCCCCATCGATGAGCACATAACAGTGTTTTGAAGATTAAGATTCACCAATTTGCCAATGCGATTTTTCACACAATGGAATTTGACCTCTGCATTTAACCCATTTTTGCAGTGAAACACACACACTAGTGAACACCCGGGTGGATAAGAAGTTAGGTGTCTTGCTCAAGGGCACTTCAGTCATGTCCTGTCTGGGGATCGAACCGGCGACCTTCTGGTCACAAGACCACTAGGCCATGGCTGCCCCCAGCTAGAAGTTATTGTGAGTAAAACAGTGCCATATAGAGGTAGTTTGTACAGAATAGAAGGACCAGTAGTGACACAACCTGTTTTACAGAATACAAAGTTGTTTACACATAAATCCCCTTTCCAACAGGCCAGTAGTTGGGGGCTATCTGTGGCCTGATGGTTAGTGACTTGGTTTTGTACTTGTAGTATTGAATTGAAAGTTGCCAGTTTGATCCCCTGGCAGGACATGACTGAAATATTCTTGAGCGCACCTAAACCCTAATTTGGACAGAGCTACCACCACTTTGAGCATGTGTGCTCACTGCCCCTCGTTTGTTGACTAGTGTATTTCTGTATTTGTTCACTAATGCATTTGTGTATTTGTATCTGTGTATTTGTGTTTCAATGCATGGTTGAGTTAAATGCAGAGGTTAAAGTCCTCTGTTAAGCACATTGGTCAATGATTCTGTGCTTTCACTTTCAATAGAATAGAACTCCATGAGCAAATTAACATGAACCTATTGGTGCCATTCCTAATGCCAGGTGCGGGCTAGAGGGGTGTAAAGCCCCCCAGGATTGAGCTGTGGAGTAGTAGAACTGTGTTCTCTGTTACATCCAGTACTTTTAGGATGAGTTGGGGATGAGGTGGTGGTGGTGACCATCCAATTTTCAGACCTCACAACCAGCTCTTGTTGCTGAATGTGATCAAATTCTCACAGCAATGTTCCAAAATCTAGTAGAAAGCCTTCCCTAGAAGCAAAAGCAGATATCAGACAGTTTCTTTGATTTAGGAAGAAACTACAAATGAGCAGGTGTCTCAATACTTTTATTTATATAAAAATGTGACAAATGTCAAAAGAAATTAATCCACTTCATTTCCAGTCAAATGTCCAGACCTGAAACCTACTAAAAACCTCTGGAATGTGATTGAGGGAAAGATATTCTGCCAGTTATCAGGCAATGCTCAGTCATCCAACAGTAATAAAGACTGGTGGACAGCTCAAACAAAGGCTTATTCCACCAAATATTGATTTCTGAACTCTTCCTAAGTGAAAACATTAGGATTGTGCTTTATCAACATTGTTCCACCTTAAATGGTAGGAATTACTGCACCATTTAAGGTGGAATGGGACAAGCTTTAGTTCTGTAAGAATGTAACGTTTTAGGTATTAATCAGAAACCAATCATTCTCCTTTTAATTTCTTTTATAGATATATAATGTGTTTAATGTAATCATATTTAGTTTATATATTTAGTTAAGTTCTGACTTATACTGATATACACAGTTACATATTAATTGCATATTGCCTGACAACATTCTCTTTAATTGAAAATTAATTTCACACTTAGTAAACATGTTAGAATGTTTTGGTCTTCAAGATAAGCTTGGGGCCCGTTATTATCTCTTGATGTATTCTCATTTTGACCCTGTCGAATGACCTCAGAATGGACTGATGTTGATTGGACAATGAGACCTCATCCAATATATTCTATTTGGGCTTAAAAATGCATCTTCAAATGATATTTGGCAGTTAAGCTCAGGGTGGCCACGCATGACGCCGCCACAGCCGAGCCTTACTCTAAAGGGGAAACTGTCCCTTAAAGAGTTTTTTCAGCCTATTTATGCACCAGTTTAGTTCTCTCTGATGGACTCTGCATTACAATCTGGGGTTTTTTTTACCATTTTTTTCTTTCATCATTAAAACTGAAAAAAGCTCAAACTCAACTGTTTGTCTATTTTTGACGGAAAACCTTTTTCATCAAACACCAATACTCTTACAGTTTTTCATTTTCTGTGAATAAATGCTGTAATACAGAATGTTTGGATTAAAGTTTGATTTAAAAAAATATCAGGAGTTTATAGAATAAAACACAAATGTTCATTTTACTCAAACACAGACCTATAAATACTTAAAGCAGAGAAACTGACCATCAGCAGTGCTCTCAGAACTGTATGTATATAACAGCAGAACACACTGGTTGGCGTATGACGGTCAATGGAGGGTCAGTGTGCTCTGTGCCAACTTCTAGGACCGGAAAAGGCACCGGACTGAAACACCCCACTACCCACCCCTGCTGTAAACGCACCGCTTTGCAAAACCCACCGGTCATTACCAGTCTTACAGATGTTGCTGTAATCAAATTAGTGATGTGTGAAGGACCCACTCACACCTCACACACTCATATATTACAGTAAAGGTCATCATGTGATTTCAGGTTGTTGTTGTTTTATTGACACTCTCGGTCCACGCGCTCTATGGGAGCATGAAGGACCCAAACCGAACCAATCCTGCTTCAGACACGTCACAGGGACATTTCAGGGTTGGGAGGGGTGCCATACAATATTTATTACTGAAGTTCTTTGAGTGATAGGAACTCTCCTTTAATGCTAACGCATCAATAAAATATCCACAGGCCTTCTAAAATACATTATCCGTTAGTTGTTTACATGATACCATTAAGGATCCTTTAGAATATCTTTAGATCTCATTAGCAATCCATTATGTGTGTCTAGAGTCACCTATAAAACCAATCATGGTTTTCAATCCTGGTGATCTGAAGTGTTCAGCTCCAACCTTAGCCAACATACAGTACCTGATCCAGAGTAAGACTGATCCTTTGGATCAGGATTAGGCACCCCTGCATTAAAACACTAGGATCTTTAAAATGTTTATGTCTATCCATCAGAAAAAAATACTAAATACCATTACTGTCTTTTAGACACCATTACAAAACCAATGGGAACCTACAGGACATTTAATGGATTCTAGGTTTTTTTTTTTTATGAACATTCCATAAAGCTGTGCAAAACAGCAGATGTATTGTAATACATTACAGCAGTGATATTATTAATATAAATGTGACTTTTATATGAGCTACTTTTAGTAAATCACATCAGATTTAAACTGCAGTGTTAAAACTGAGGGCTAAATAAGAGCATCCAAGTTTAATGCATTCATAAAAGGAATAAATTAAAGCTCCATCATTCTGAAATATTAACACATAATTTAAAAAGGCCACAAGCAGCTTTTAGGTAAAAACCATTAATAATCGTCTGTATGAATATGTGAATATATTATAGACATTTTAAATGAAAATCCATTAAGACTAGCCGAATATAAATGTCCTAATCCTCATCACAGTTCTCAACCATCCCATGCATATCAGTCCTCTACCTACACCTCACATATCTGTGTTCTACTCACACAGAGGATGATGCAAACCATGATGCCCTAAGATGGATAAAGTGTTGGCACGACAAGATCTGTTGATGACCAAAGGGTAAACTAAACAGGTAAGTTTTCAGCCTAGACTTAAAGGTTGAGACTGCGGCTGAGTCCCAGATGTCTGGGAGGTTATTCCAAAGTTGAGGAGCTGTTTAATTAAGAGAAAGCTCTTCCCCCTGCTGATGATTTCTGAATTCTGGGGACTATCAAGAAGCCAGCATCCTGTGATCTACATAGATGAGAGGGTTCAGGAAATGAGGTCTCATAGATACTTGGGGGCGAGCAACTTACTAGTTAATTGCTGCCAGATAGTTACTGTACTTTTCACAGTATTCTTTATACAGTGCACATACCAGTCCTCTATCCATACATCACATATGTCATCCACCTATATCTCACATATCAGTTCTCCACTCATACCACACATATCAGTCCTCCACCCATACCACACATATCAGTCCTCCACCCATACCTCACATACAGTATGAGTCCTCCACTCCCACCTCACATATCAGTACAATCTTTACGCCATCTGAGACAAGAGATATGGGTAAATAAATGAACAGAGAGAGAGAGAGAGAGATAAACAGAGATAGACTGATATACTGATGGATGTCATGTTGACACTCATTACAGGCTTTTAATAATCCAGTCAGAGGACTGAAATGGTAAAACATGCTGTCACAACACTGCACATTATCACAACACACTTTTCTCACTACTAAACAAAGGGCTCTTACATCTTCACTTTAGGACACTTTTTCACTTCCTCCTCTTCTGAACCATCCCCTCCCCTCAGATCATCTCAGGGAATTTTTATACCAACAATATGAATGTCTTTGAGTAAAACGTGTTGGATATTATATAGACAAATGTTGAGTACTTCTGCTACAGAGAGGTATTGTGTAGACCTTCTCAATCCACTAACACGTGCACCCTTTCCTGCAGTGTCAAGCATAGTTCAGGGTGATGTCTGTCATCCATGGGTGATGTTTGGTGCATGGCAGACATCATGTCTAACCATCACAGGCAGTTACTTACTGTCTGCCGTCTTGATAGTTCTCATGGGCACAGGAACCTTGCCATCTTCTTTGCTGTCTTAAACCAGTTGCCCAGTCCTCAACTGGTTGCTCCTGTCCTACAGGGAGCAGGCATGTTGCTCAGTTCCTTCTCCATCTTTGTCAGCCACTTTTGTCACTTGGCTTCCTCTTCCTCTTTGGTGATATCCCTACCTTTCTGACAAGAGCGGCATCATCCCACTTCAGACGCCAAGGTACCATTAGTAACAATAAAGAAACTGCTAAGTGTTTTATTACTCTCTTATGAACAATCAGAACAGGAAGAGAGTTTGTGGGGTGAAAATACCAAACAGCCACACCAAACATGAGCTACTCCTAATCATCAAATACTTACTCTAAGTAAACACTGGAGAAAACAAATACAGTGGACTATAAGTCCTAGCAATGTATGGCACCCTGGAAGTCCTCATTGCCTTCTCTGACTGCCCCATTGCCCTCTAGTAAAACTAAATTGTATTCTAAAGACAATAATATACACAGCTCTGTTTGAAGACTCCAGGCAGATCTGTTGTCCTTTTGCTCCTCCAGTTCCTGGTTATTGCGCATGCTCACCACGCTTGGAGACGCTTGATTAAGAGCGGTGGGTGTTGGCTAATGGGCGTGCGGCTGTTCAGCCTTTCTTTAAATCATCTCTGTTGTGTTTTGCAATCTCGTCCCCCCACCAAACACATGCACACAGACTGGGTATGGGGAGGCAGGGGTGCCCATGCAGCCTTTATTATTTGTTCCACACTGGAGCTCTTGGAGTTATTTGTCTCAGCAGTCAGGACTGTTAATGTTACATTAGGCATTTGATGTTTCATCATTTCAGCCCATACAGACCCGGGATAACGAATATAAACTGAGAGGAGCACGTTACTGAATTCCCTCAGAAGATATAGCACCAAATAAATAAATAAATAAACAGAATAAAACTGCAGGCTCCATGCCTATTAGCCTGGGTAATTTATTTTGTGTATGTCAGAAAACAAGAAAGCCAGAAAGAGAGCGCGGCTTTCTTTTCCATTACCGAACATTAGGCTGTCGGTACGGCCGTTAAGTCATTTACAAAAAAAGCCAAGAGACTCTGGAGCGCGTGTTTAAACCCATTACTTTACCTTTTAATCAAAGCACCGAGCTGATGTCAAAACCGACCCGTTCTCCACCAGCTCCTGTTCCGGTTCACCAAGTGACCTTGAAAATGTTTGCTCTCCTAAGCGTCGCCCTCATCTCTCTCTCTCTCCCTCTCTCTCTCTCTCTCTCTCTCTCCCTCTCTTTCTCTCTCTCTCTCTCTCTCTCTCTCTCTCTCTCTCTCTCTCTCTCTCTCTCTCTCTCTCTCTCTCTCTCTCTCTCTCTCTCTCTCTCTCTACTTTTTCTCTGTCCCACTCTCTCTTACTGTAACTCTCTTTTACTCTCTCTCTTTTTTTTGTCCATTCTTTCACTCAGTCATTCTTTATCATCTAATCATTTTTCTTCCTTTCTTTCTTTCTTTCTTTCTTTCTTTCTTTCTTTCTTTCTTTCTTTCTTTGATTGTTTATATATTTATCCTTTCTTTAACCCATTAATTTTTATTTTTATTTCTTTCACAAGTTTCCTTTTAATTTAATTATTTTTTTTACACCAGACTCAGCGATTACGTGATTATAGTGATCATCAAGCGATCATAATGATGATGATGGTTATTGAGCATAACAATCTAGCGCATGTGCAGTGATATGTTATATTATTATTTATTCCATTACACACACAAACACACACACACACAAACATATACTTAAATATGAGACTATCATTATTATTATTATTATTATTATTATTATTATTATGTTGATCCAGTGTTTATGCCAAGTTCACACAGTCCGACTGGCCTATAATATAAATAATGGGTCATAATTACATACACAAATAATATATATAGGTCATA
>BRDA01067783.1:0-13399 GCA_036984385.1 Crenuchus spilurus | reverse complement strand
TCTCTCTCTCTCTCTCTGTCTCTGAGAGCTGCTTACACTTTGTGCTGGAAGCCTCAGAAGAAGCTGGGCGTTCAGGGGGCATCGTAGGGGAAAAAGAAAAGCAAAACTAGTCAGGTCTACGGCTCCCGTGAAAGTGGCTGTGTGTTATGCGGATCAGCCAATGAGAGCTGGCCTTGTACGGCTATCTGAACGCCAGCCAATAGCATTTGAGTATTGGAGCATGCACATACCCAACTGTTGTACAGTACATATTGTGGCGTTTCAGGCGTCCACTGGCCGTGCGTCAGTTTGCATATTTCCCATGGGTCTGTTGGTGTGGGCTGTTGTGGTTTAAATGTGTTAAATTTAGCTTTGGGATAAAGTGGTGTTCTATTTGTGTTCATTGTGTTAAAGTTGTGCTTGGTGTATGACTGTTAGGACAAGGACAGCGGCTTACCGCCACTGTGGGACATGTCAGGGACAGATAATGGTCTGAATGAAGTGTGTCTGAGGTGGTTTTTTACTGCTGCCATTTCTCTGTCTGTTTTGCTGAGAGAAAATAAATCCCATTAAAGAATGGCCACGCCTCACCCTTACTCTCACTCTCTGCCACGCACGCCACAATGTGTTCTACAGAACAAACCATGAATATGTGGGTTTTTCACAAATAACAACAGTATTTTCTAGAGAAAATTCCGTGAATAGGTGAATCCGCTAATGCTGAACCGTGAATAGGGGGGGGGGTTCACTGTATAGACACCCCCCACACTTAAAGATAATCTGGGAATATTATACCCTAAAATCAGTTTGAAAGTGACTGTCCTGTAGTGTGATCCAGGATTTAGCTTCTGTTCAGATGATGCATGTAAACATATACTGAGCACATTTTTACTGTTAACAATGCTACATAATCTCATTCACATCTTAACTGTGTAGCACAGATATAGCAGCATGGGAGAAGGGCATTCGGTATGGAGAAGGGCAGAACCTGGCCAGGAAACTGATGGAGGCCCCAGCCAATCATGTTACACCAACAGTGTTTGCAGAAACCATAGAGCAAAAACTGTCGCCTTTCTCAGAAAGAATAATCGTTCATAAAAGGTAGAGCTTTTACTTTGTCCTTCTTGTGTTTGTTGGTCTTCATTTGAATTGAATTTGAAGGTCAAGAGAGAAGAAACATGGCACGAAGGTGGAATTATGTAAAGCCATGTATGCAAATAAGTGGGAAAATAGACTTGGAGACCTAAAAAGCAGATGGAAAGTCTAACATTGCAGAGAAAATGTACTTACTTACTCCTGGTTACATTTCTATACTTCTTCTCTAGACACTCAAAGTGCTTTTGACATTTGGGACAGAGTCACCTCAGCCGCCAACACATATAGTCAGCACCCACCTGGATGATGCAACCAGTCCACCAGAGCTCTCACCACACATTAGCTATTAGGCACAGAAGCAGGCGAGACGAAGATTATTAGGATTGAGACATTTAACTAGGACATTAGGGTAACAGCTAGTGATTGACTGATATTGTTTTTTCAGTGGCTGATGCTGATATTTAGAGTGCAGGACAGCCAATGACTGATATATGATTCTGATATCATCATGATTGTCTAAAAACGGCAATAATCTGCCAATTTAATCAGCCAACTGATTTATCAGCACATCACTAGTAACGTCCCTCTTTATTAAAACCAGGGTTCAGGATCTTTTTGTTCCATTTCATCCTAAAGGTGGCTCCATTTATACAGTACAGTGTCCTTTTCACTATACTGGGGCATCCACACAGAACACAGGAATGGCGCTTCTTGTTGTCCACCAGCACCACTTACAACAAGGTTTTGCGTGGAGGTCTCCCATCCATGTTCTAACCAGACCCAGACCTACTCGGTTTCAGTGGATTTGCATATTAAAACTGTGCTAAAATGACTACACAAGCATACTTGTGGTGCCTAAAAACTAGAAACAGCCTATATTAAAACGATTCCATTATAATGTCACTATTTAAAAACAGACGCAGTACCATGACAACCAGAGGTCTAATATCTAAGTCTTAACAAAAGCTGTAATAATTGTTTTTGTTTACAGATCCAAGTCTTGGATAGAGGGTGAGCAGATGGGGGCCTTTCTAAGTGTGTCTAAAGGCTCAGAGGAGCCCCCTGTCTTTCTGGAGCTGCATTACACCGGAAGCCCAGACTCCAGTCAGGCTCCTCTAGTGCTAGTGGGCAAAGGAATCACTTTTGATGCGTAAGCATGAATATTTATATACTGTTCATATGCATGACAAGCATTTGCAACATCACTGTTACAAAGGCCAATATCACAATCTATTGTGCATTCCTACTGTCAGTAAATTATTAGATCATTGAAATTATTACATCTTTATTTACTGCTTTTTGTGTGCATCACAGTGGTGGAATCTCACTAAAACCTTCATCTGGTATGGATGCCATGAGGGGAGATATGGGCGGAGCTGCTACAGTGTGTTCAGCCATTGTCACGGCAGCTGCTCTTAAACTGCCAATCAACATCATAGGTCCACCCATTTTTTTTTGGTCTTCATTTTTCACTGAGACTTTTATATAATCTGAAAATGTTCTTTACCCATATCATTCACATGCGGCCTTCAAAATAGCTTGTTCTTTTATTGGTTCCAGTGTTTACTATAGTTCAGCTGTCACTTTACTTTACTATAGTGTTAGCTGTCAGTATACATGGTACTACTGTTCACTGGTAGTGTTTTCTTTGGGTCCAGGTTTGGCACCACTCTGTGAGAACATGCCCAGCGGGAAAGCTAACAAACCTGGAGATGTGGTGCGAGCCAAAAATGGCAAAACCATTCAGGTAATTTCACTTAAGCCAGAGTCTGACCAGCAGTGCCAAATGATATCTGGAATCGGTTATTCCATAAATGTGATATTGCTCTGCCAGATTGACAACACTGATGCCGAGGGTCGTCTGATTTTGGCTGATGCTCTGTGCTATGCTCACAACTTCAATCCTCGGGCAATAGTCAACGCTGCTACACTTACAGGTACTTACAAACTTGAATTCATTCACATTCCTGCTGTTTAAAAATCATAGGCACCTTGGCTCATTATTTTAAGTAAACATACTCCTGTTCTACAAATGAACATAGTTCCCTGGAGGTCTTAATTAAATGTCTGACATAATTTGTGGTCAAAATACCTCATTGATTAATCTTCACATCACCCATTGTCACTCTTTTTAACCCTTTAACATTCTCACCAAGAAAGAAGAAATTGATTTATACATACCCCACACCGCAGATGTACACTTTAAATATAGAATGATATGGCACTTTATGGTAAAAATGATATGCTAATATAAAACATGCTGGTTTTGTTAACTTTAACACCACACTCATCTCTATGGTGGTGCAACAGCGCTAATGGTTTTTCAGCATTTGGTCCAGTTCATTCCTTGTCGTGGCTACAAAGCATGGCTGGTTTGCAATTAGACCAGAAAATGTTGCATTTCTAGTGGACGTTTTTTAGCTTACCATACCTCCACCTGTTGGTATAGATGGCACAATCACATTGTGTTAAGTTCTTCAAGAAGATATAGTGATGTAAATTTGCTTTGCCAAATTTTTGAGCAGAATGTTAAAGGATAAGCAGCTCTGGCCCCACCCTCCTGTTCAGCAGCAAGATTTCTGTCAATGAAAATTAAAGTCTCTTCATTTCCCCCTCCTCCTGGTAGGTGCCTGAATGTAACGGTTGCACCATTTATGGAATGGGAAATATAAGTCCAATAAGTAAAAAAAGAAATCACCAGAAACAGTAGAAGCTTCATTTTTAACCACAGATCGTATTTGGACATTCTAACATTTTAAAAACAAAATGATTTTTTTGTGCCTAAAAGTTTCCCAGTGTAGATTAGTGCACATCTGAATGTGTGAATGAACGCACTAGCTTAAATAACTTTGTAGAAAGGCGATTTATGAAGTTCAGTCCATTCACTTGTATTAGTTCACAATATGGCGGACACACAGTTACGTTACATCAGCAGGCCAACCCAATCAATGAGGCGTCTATGTATATAATGTCTATGGTTGGTGCCACAAACTGGTGCTCGCGCGCGAGTTTAGTGTGTTGTCTGGTGTGCGGGGGGAGGATGTTGGACGATTGGTTCTAGCTTGGATGTAAGATCTGGAGCTATTGAGAAAAGACTCCGTATAGCTCTGTAGCCCGACCCTAATACCGCTAAAACAACAAAATATTAATTAAGTCATTAATAGAGCAGCACAGAGGGGCAACAGCTCCACTTTCCTCCCACAAACACATGCTGTCAGGAGATTCTGAAATTGCCCCTCGGCGTGTGTGTGTGTGTGTGAGAGAGAGAGAGAGAGAGAGAAGCACACTGAGAGAGACGGAGAGCCTGCGTGTGTGTGTCTCTGTGTGTGTGTGTGACTGACCGTCGTTTCTGTATGACGCGTCACTTCATGTTCACGTGACGCTCCACCAGTATTCAGAGTTTATGACTTTCTTACTGACTGTTTAGCTGTGTTTATGTTCATTAAGCAGGTAATCATTTATTATCATTTTCTAGACTATTTAATTTGCGGAATTTTTCGACATGTATATCTTGTCCCTCTCCCGCAAAATGCAATTACGTTTAGCCCTGCACCGCAAGGTATTGTGACGGGTCCTTTGGAAATCCAGCAGACCTCTACTTCACTGATCGTGTCTGAGCAAAAAATACGTTTGTGTGCATTCATAGCTGAAATGACTTGTCTTTCACAATTTCACAACCATTAGTTAACCTGTGCAAAAAGTTAGCTCTTTTTCCATTTTCTCTAAACCAAACCAAACGACTGGGTCAACAGGACCTGTCCCTGCTACACCCACAGCCTCCAATGTAGCTGCCATAGAAGATTTCTCTTCTCCAAATCCAACCAAAATAGTTTTTTTTTTAAATTTTTTTTATGTTAAAAATGTGCTTTGGATCTCTTACAGGACTGTGTTTATAATAAAAAAAACAGTAAGCCCTTAAACCAGCTCTGTGTAGCTTATTCCTTTAGTTTGTGATATTGACTATTTTTAATTACTTGCAAAGGAATTGACTGAAATGTCTCTAATGTTTTGAGGTTTTTTTTTACCTGCGATGCTGCATTTTGGGACACAGATATTTTACATTTTGTTTTGAGTCCAAATACATTGGAACCTCATTTAAGTCATGACTGTTTATGTTGGCTTGTTCATTGTGTTGTTAAAAGCAATTGTCTGCACTTTTCATAAACAGTATTTATTAAACTTTGGCAATAGCAACTATATAGTATCAGGCTCAGGATTTATTTTTACTCTAATCCTGTATATTACATATTCTCTACAACACACAATTTTTCCTCATCTGCAAGGTGCTATGGATGTAGCCTTGGGATCTGCTGCTGCAGGTGTCTTCACCAACTCAGAGTGGCTTTGGGAAAAGCTACATAAGGTAAACCAACAAGAATGAGAACAAATTATGACATATTGTTAGTAAAGTTTTCTTTTCATTTTTCATTATTTAAATGGATATTAAGTTTGGAAAGTTGATATTTTGCATGTTTATATTTGCAGGCGAGCATAATTACAGGTGACCGGGTGTGGAGGATGCCACTGTTTCAGCACTACACCAGACAAGTCACAGAAAGTGCTCTGGCAGACTTGAACAATATTGGCAAATATAGCCGGTAACTGAACATGCATACGCATCATCAAGATTTCAGCCATTCTGGGCCCCAAGTGGCTCAGCGGCAAAGATGCTACCACTATGACCAGAGGATCACGAGTTAGAATACCGGTCATGCTGTTTGCCATCAACAGCCGGGGCCCAAGAGAGCAAAAATTGGCAGTGCTCTCTTTGGGCGGGTAGATGGCGCTCTCACTCTCTATCACTTTCACATTGCAATGTCCGCTGGCTCAGGCGTCTACTGATTGGTCCAATCGGAGCTGGGGACCCTGTGTGCCTTGCATTAGGCTCTCCAGTGACGGTGTATCAGCGGTGGTTCAAAAAGAGGTGGTGGCTGCATCACACGCAATGGAGTAGGCTTGTGCTTGCCTGCACCCTCCTAGAGTCAGAGACATTGCAAAGTGATGGGGAGAGGCCTAACAGAGGGGATGGGCTAATTGGCAACCACTACATTGGGAAGGGGATAAAAATTGACAAAAGCCTAGAAATAATAATTAAAAAAAAAAAAGATTTCAGCCATTCTGAGAACACATTAGTATGGTAGTATAAAACAGAATGAAAGCCTTCGCATCCTTGAGGATTAATGAGAATAACTGGTGGACTCTAATAAAAAGCTTCACCCTTATTTTTAAGTAATATATTCAGTAGCCTTACTTGTCTATGCAGATATTAAAGGGGCCACGCATTAGAAACATAAGTAGGTTTATTGTAGATATTTTGCTATTCCCCTAGTCAATATAAAAACTCTGACCTACACACATTACCTCACTCGTGTTTCTTTGTGGAAATTTCAGTTATCATTGTCACGGGGTTTGTTGCTGAGCTTCTGTTTTTCTCTATAGCTCTGCTGGAGCATGTACTGCTGCCGCATTCCTGCAGGAATTTGTGACGGCCAGTCATTGGGCACATCTTGATATTGCTGGTGTGATGACCAATAAGGACGAGGTTCCCTACCTGCGGAAAGGAATGTCTGGAAGACCCACACGGACACTCGTCGAGTTTGCTGCTGTGTTGGCCTCTGAGCCTTAAGGTGACCTCAACGTGAGCTTTGCCCCCTCAGACCAAATATAAGTGGATAGTAACTGTTGAGAATGACCAGTAGTATTCACAACCTTTGCCATGTTTTCATGTGACCTTTTGTCAGATGACTTTTTGGGTAAAAACTGTTTTTTTTTCCCTTTTTCAACAATTTTAAGCTGTTTACATCTAATAAAAGAAATCATCTTCTAGAAATGTTCATCTTTTGAAGCTTGATGTTAGCATAAGCAAGTCACTAAGACTTTAAAGGTAGATGCAATGGGGACATTGTAGTCATCAATAGGGCTGCAAATCTTTGGGAATCGAGCAAATCGATCCAGAATCAATTCTTGGGGTCAGGAATCGATTTTTCCCGATTCTTTCAAATACGAATTAAATACTGTTGCAATTTCTGCAAATCGCATGAGTCACGTCAAGTCCTTTCTTACCCGGGGCCGGGTTGACGGTAAAATCCAAAGTGTTTCCAAATGGTTGCTTTCAAAGACCGCGGCTTGGCTTGCATGCCTGTCTGTAGCCCACGCTGCTTCCTTGTTTTGCCTAGCACTACGGTGGCTGAAAAGGCACATCCACACCCACAATAAAAATAATTTTTTTGAAAACGAGAATCGATTCTGAATAGTTCAATGTGAGAAACGCGATTCGAGCTCGAAGCAATTTTTTCTGCACCCCTAGTCATTAATACCAGCCACGCAAAGTTCACCACAGGTTTTTCAACAATGCAGAATGAAGATTTATATAGTTTTTCAAATAATTTGTTTATAAAATGAGACTTAACTTATGCATGCTCGTGTCTTTTGATACTGTGTTGCATTTTATAATTGCTTCTAATTCTCAGTTAATGTTAATTTCACATGTTTGTTCTGTTTGTTGTGGTTACCCTGTAATTAGCTGCATGGCAAGGCAAGAAACTGTTGATTAATGACTATGAAGAACACAACTAATGTTATACTGTTATATTGCCGTTGGCATGAGTCAATAAAATTGTCAAAAGAAAGATTGTAATATACAATTTTAAGGAAACACGATGCCACATCAGAAAATTTGATGTGAAAAGTTTTTTGGCATTCAGAATTTAAAATATTGTATATATGTTTTATATTATTTGCATGAAAAGTGACATTTGAAGCCTTTTTTGTTATACTGTTGATCAGTATGACTTCAATCTGATTAATAATCTCAGATTACAATATTTAATTTTGAGTTTGAGCAAATTACATTTCAAGCAGTATTAGCTTTAAAAGAAAAAAGTATTCAAATGTCACTTGACATATAATGAATGTAAAATATGTCGATGTAACTTTTTGAATAAAATTAACACAAATGAACTTCACAATATTTTTTTTTTACATAGCACTGTATTTGAGTTCAGAATTGAGGCCCAATCAGTTCATTCAAACTATATTACACATCTGAGTTGCATCTTTTTTATAATATTATAACATAGTAAGTACAAGTAAATAAATTACAATATTGGGACCACCCATGATTTATTTGGAATTCTCACATGAAATGGTGATCTTGGACACTTTCCTTGTTGCTCCTGTGTTCGTTATAGAGGTTAACTGGTGCACTGTGGTGCGTCGCTTGCTCTGTACCACTTAAGGGAGTTGTCGTTCCCCTCTGGCATCAGTGGCCCATGAGGAACCACTGTTGTACTTTTGGGAGGCACTCGATTTACAAGAAGTCCATTCTAAGTACACCTTCACTATGGCAGCTCTAGAAGATCTCAAAGTTATTGATTTCTGAAATTCTACCACTCTTCACCCTGTATCCCTATTTTCATGCCCTTTTGGACAGCCATATCACGTGCTTTGCCCATAACAATCATTTAGCCCTCCTACAACTGATTGGTGCACTCACTACACATACATGCAGTAAACCCTGTCACGTGTCTTCATTCCAAACCTTCTGACTGATTTCAAATCAACATATAAGTAACTTTAAAGACAAACAAGTAATTTGTATGGCTTTTACTGTTTTATATGTATGTATTCATATGTGATTTATTGTTTGGAAGAAATGATACAAAAATCATATTCACATTAGGACAGTCTATTAGTAACTATGCAGATATGATGCCTAGTGTTCATGCAGGTGTTCTGATGATTGTATTTTGCAGTACTCAATGCGAGGTGATATACTGTCATTTTTTTGTCATCTAATTATAGGAAAATGGCTACAGTAGGTTTGCTAATGCTAAGGTTACCCTTACACTACTTGTTTACATTGAGTGATAGAGTCTAATGGCTGATAATAGATTACAGTTCAGCCAATTAGTGGTCGCGGATTTAAACACTTCTAAACACCAGTCTTTCCATGTAAACAGTTGATTAAAAATCAATTATGTGTTTTTGAGAATTGATATAGTATCACAAAAGATCATTTTTAGATACTCTGAGTATCAATATAGAGATCTTAACCCTTATGAGTATTGGGATTTCAGAATCCTTCTGAATACTTCTGATTTTGCCTTTCATACCTCATTAAACAATGTTTACTTTGCCCACGTTTGGTATCTTTGTTTTCAGCAAAACCTCGCTTATGTAACCTGTTAATTATTTTTTACTTTGATATATTTTAGCAGCGTAATTTATTTATTTATTTATTTTTAAATGAAGCATTTTAAAGACTAAAAATGGAAACAGGATACAAGTGTGAAAATATTAAAGGTACATTTTTGATAAAATTGAGCTACATGGAAAAAGAATTTGGACCCATAAGCATTTTTTTCTCTTTTTAGCTCTGCATCTCTTTAAAACAGTTTATGTACACAATTACACTGAGAGCTACATTACAGGCCTTGCATTCCCAGAGTGTGGGGGATTCCTAATAGTGTAAAAGACACACAACAGTAAAACTTAAATTTGACTGAAAAGTACTTTAAAAACTTAAAGATTAAATTGAGATTATTTTTCATAAAAAATAGTGAGTGATTATATGCTACATCAGACATTACATTTCTAAGAGGTGAGGTACCTTTTTTGGCCACATGGAGGCAACAAAAAATGAGTGACCTTGCATGTTTAAGGTGGTAGTAACTACAGGCTTCTGCAGATGGTGTTGCATGAGGATGATGGGATTCATAGATTGAGAAGAGGTGGTACAGGCAGTGAATGCCTCCCTTAATGTGTGGAAAATGGATAAAAATTCCGATGTTAATGATTGGCTCAATTTAGTGACTGCATTTGGGAGTGACTGAATTTGCAGGTGTATGGAAGCGTACAGCCATACGTGTCTACCAGCAGTCTAGACTGGACTGAAAGCAGCCAATCATGTCAGAGCTCCTAAGCTATAAGCCAATCATATCAGAGCTGGGGGCGGGTCTATAGTAACGCTCTGAAGTAAATTAAATCAGTCGATAGCAACGGAGAGGTTTTGAAAGGATTTCGGTTAAACGTTCAAAAATAAACATTAAACCAAATTATTAAAAACATGATATACAGTAACTGTAAGTAGTTACATAGTGAAGATACTTACATAGACTATACATTTGTAGTAAATTATGGTCGAATTTAGATATAAACCAGGTGTGCTAGCTTACAAGCTAACTACTTTGAGAAACGCTATACTTTAGTTATTTTCTTATTCTTCAGGATTTTATGTTTCTTCAGAACATTACACTAATATTCCTCAGACTGTAGATATATGGAAATTAAGAGAATCTGTAAAATAGATTATTACCGTTAAAAATCTGTAATTAATCAGTTATATATCTGAGTTGATTATGAATAACTTATTATTAAAGGCAGGCAGTGAGAGGGAGGCTGAAGGAGGCTAACATGAAGAAGCAGATCTGAGGGGAGATTTGTGCCCAGAAGAAAGTGAGAACTGTAAGTTTTAAGTTACAACAATTACTGAATTTGTATAAAAGTTGTTCCCTATACATTAGAATGAACTCTGTCTGGGATGTCAGAGATGCCGCGGTGCAGGGTTTGCTGTATAAATAAGTGGGCACACCAGTCAGTTGTAGCGGAGCCCAAAAGGATCATCATGGCCAAAGGGTGTGATTTGACTGTCTAAAACGGTATGATAGATGGGTACCAGGTGAAGGGTGGTAGCGTCTTGGAAAGCTTGTATGTTAAGTGTCTCACAACAGCATAACACTGGTGCCAGAGGTGGAACGACTCCCGACGAGTGAAACAGAGCAATGGGCACACTATAGTGTTACCTCTATAATGACCACAGGTGCATAGAGGAAAGTGTCAGGAATCACCAGTGAGCAAACACTCACAGCCAAGGGGGGTTATTTCCAGTAATAGGTAGGTGGTAATAATTAATTTCATTCTCATTCACTCACTCACACACACAGACATTTTTAACCTAAATGAACAGTTAATTGGTTACTGGTTATTAAGCGTGGCTTAGTTGGGCAGCATGGTTGTTTAGTGGTTAGCACATTCGCCTCTCAGCGCTGAGGTCTTGGGCTCAAGTCCCCATCTGGGTGGTGTTTCCATGTTCTCCCAATGTCTGTGTGGGTTTCCTCTGGGGGACTCCGGTTTCCTCCTACAGCCCAAAAAACATGGAGATCAGGTGAATTGGATACTCTAAAATTATGTGCATGAATGTGTACATCTATTTATCTGCAGATATGGTTGGCACTCTGTCCTGAGTGATCTCCCTAGTGCTCAATGCAGTCCTCCAGGTGAATGGTTGCTTCCAGTTGAGAGTATGCTGTGAGTGTGATTGCCGCTTCTTGCCGGTGTGTGTGGTTGAGTGTGTGTAAATGGAGTGTGTTGATTGTAAAACATCTTTGGTTTTGAGAAAGGCACTATATACGTGTAATGTTCATGAACACAAATACAAATCCTCTCTTTCAGATTGTCAATTTGTGTATTTGAATGACATGTAGGACCTGCAGGGACACTTCTTCTTAGGATACTTACACTTGATTTGTGTCTGTCAGGCATAGTTTTAAGTCATACCAAATATGTGCATAATACAAACCACAAAGACACCAAACCTCTAACCTAATAGCCTTTTTAAACAAATATTCTGGCCATTGATACTCTAAATATTTATGTTGAACAGACACGTTGGGGTAGAGATGCACAAGGTATCGATGGTTCGATACTTATTCGATACTATGATGCTTCAAACTATTCAATTCTGTAATACTTAATCCTTTAGATACTATAGCTAATACTAAAGTCAAAGCAGCATGCACAATTTGAATGACCTGTTCAGAATGCTGATTCAGAGCATCTGAATCAAATTGCTTGCGCTCTGAATCCCTATTCTGAATAAGTGAATCAGATTGTGCTTGCCTATTTGACTGATGGGCGACGCATTTAACAGCAGTATGGCATCATATCTGTGCTACAGGTCTGAGTGCGCGCAAGCTGATTTTTGCACATACATGAACTCAGTACTGAATACAAATCTCTCTCGTGCTTGCTCAAAACATCCGTGCGCACTCAGAATTGTAATGCAAACATATATATATATATATATAAAATGTGTTAAAAGCCTTAAGATACATTTATTTTTATTGCAGAAGCATAATTTCACTCTGGAAAAAAATTAGAAAAAAAGCAATCTTCCACTCAAGTGGAAAAAAAACCCCGAAAAAATCCTGACTAATAAATAATTATTTCCCATAAAATGACCTGTTCCACAATTATTGGCACCCTTAACAATTTCTTGGAAATAAATGTATTTGAACCATTTATGTCATTTCTACTGTAGTTTATAAAGTGGATCAAAGTATCTAGGAACCTTTAATTAGTAATTCATCACTTCCTGTTTCCCTGGGTTACGAGGTAGGGGTGCAGGAAAAAATTGCTTCGAGCTCGAATCACATTTCTCACATTGAGCGATTCAGAATCGATTCTCGGTTTCAAAAAATTGTTTTTTTTTTGTGGGTGCGGATGTGCCTTGTCAGCCACCGTAGTGCTAGGCAAAACAAGGAAGCAGCGTGGGCTATGTACAGGCATGCAAGCCAAGCCGCGGTCTTTGAAAGCAACCATTTGGAAACACTATGGATTTTACCCTCAACCTGGCCCGGGTAAGAAAGGGCTGGACGTGACTCATGCGATTTGCAGAGATTGCAACGATAAAGTATTTCGTTTAGATTTGAAATAATTGCAAAAAAATTGATTTGTGACCCCAAGAATCAATTCTGGATCAATTTGATTGATTCCCAAAGATTCGCAGCCCTATTACGAGGTCTCCCAAACAACCATCAGACGCTATCTACATGCCAACAAGCTGTTTGGGAGGCATGCACGAAGAAAGCCTTTTCTGAGTTATACTCATAAGCGTAAACGGGTGGAGTTTGCAAAATGGTACTGGGATTTTAACTGGGACTGTGTGCTTTGGTCAGATGAGACCAAAATAGAGATTTTTGGCAACAAACACTGTAAGCGTAACACCAAGGATGAGTACACAGAAAAACACCTCATGCCATCTGTTAAGTATGGGGGAGGATCGGTGATACTGTGGGCCTGTTTCTCTTCCAAAGGACCTGGGAACCTTGTAAGGACACATGGGATCATGAACTATTTGAAATATCAGGACATTTTGAATAGAATCTGGTGGCCTCTGCCTGAAAGCTGAAGATGGGTCATCACTGGGTCTTTCAGCAAGATAATGACCTTAAACATGTGGCCAAACTACTCAAAAATGGTTCACAAGGCACAAAATCAACTCCTCTCATGACCATCTCAGTCCCCAGACCTCAACCCAATAGAA
>BRDA01067779.1:0-13195 GCA_036984385.1 Crenuchus spilurus | reverse complement strand
TTTACTATGTATTGCATGTTCACATACAAGGACATTTAAAAAAAGGTTGTACACTAGGCATATTGCTGATATGTATATGAAAAAGAGCTTTATTGGCCCTTAATGACTCTAACATTCAGGAAAAAAACACTGCCCTTAAATGCTATTTAAACTATTTTACATTTCAAATATGCAAAAACAAAATTATACATTTCCATAACATGACTGTGCTGTATAACAATTCTGTCTTTGTCTCTGAGTACTTCAGAATGTTTTTGTTTATGAATCTGTGAAAACCTTTCTTAACAAGTCAGATATGCAGTCCACTGACCTGTAGCTTTTGTAGTGCTTAACTTTGTGAAAGGCACAGACACCTCTGCTGCACTCTGATTTACTAAAAACTCAGATTTTTGATAATGATCTCTCGCCCCTCACTGCTGGTGTGCTTAGCTGAACTGATCTGTGCTTGTAGATCATTTACACCTTTATTCACTACAAACACGCAAGTCCCAGCTTTACACGTCAGACACTCAGCTTCATATGGATTGAGACAAAGACGAAAACATTGGAATTTCTTTTTTAAATAATCCAAGAACTTACTTTTACGTTTCGGCAGAGCTGCTCGAGGTGGGTACATGTGCTTTGCCTGTCGTACACAAAGCTACTGAGGTGCAGACTGACCAATGAAATGTGTACAGAGAAGGCTATCGACCAATAACAGTAGTTCTACAGTCAGACCGTCCAATCAGAAAGTTTTAGGCTAATTCACCACGCCCCTTTCTCACTCAAGTGAACTGAAAAGAGAAAGGAGGGAGGGGGCGAGACTAGTTTGTGAACGAAAAGCTTCTCAAAATGTAATGTAAGCTCTAATTAAACAAAATCCCGGACATTTCTGAAATTCCACCCAGACAGTTTTTTAAGTCTCAAAAAGAGGACATGTCCGGGTAAAAGGACGTCTGGTCACCCTAGCCTATTCGCTAGCATTCAGGCCGGCGCGACCTCATGGAGATCATTGTGTGCAGCAGCCTTGAGCAAATGTCTGTCCACCTCTAGACTCTTCCTCCAGATAGCACAAGTTTCTGGCTCGTGCTGGCAACGTCAACAGCTAAACAGCACCCCCTAGCGTCCGGGAGCACTTCCGGTGTGGGTTTTCTTGTTGTTGTGCTGCACTTGATGTCGTTGTGTTGCGCGTTTTTAATGTTGTTGCGTTGTGCTTTTTTAATGTTGCCCTGCACTTTCTTAATGTCATTGCATTGTGATTTTTTTGTTTGAAGCATTTTCTTAATGTCGTTATGTTTTCCATTAATGCTGTTGTGTTCTCAGCTTTTGTTTTTGCTTTGTAAATGTTGTTGTGATGTGACTCTGTGGGCCACCGTATTATCCTACTCAGGTCACTTTACACAACATCTGTCTCAACAGCACATTAGCCCCATTGAACACAGCCATTTTCATACCAGACTATACCACACGTAAGGGGCAGAGTTTCACTGTGTGTGTATTGCATATGTACTTCTTGTACATGGGTGCATGTATATTGTGTTTTTCTGTCCATCTTGGGTCCACACACTTCACACTTGGGGATGGGGGGAGGGGGTTCATTTCTCGAGCAGCAAGGCCATTCAATTCTGCCATTTTTTGACATCCATACATTGTCATTTGCAAGCTGCTGACAGTCTGGTCTTATGGCTTGTTGCTCACTGGCTGGTCCTGAGACTGGCTGCTGGCAGGCAGGTCCTGAGGTGCACTTGCGTTTCAGAGTTGGCTGATGGGCTGCTCCTATGGCTGGCTGCTCATGGGCTGGTCCTGAGGCTCTTTTACGCTTCGGAGCTGGCTGATGCCCATCCTCAGTATCAGAACCTGAATTTTCAGAAATGTGATCCTCACATTCTGAATCTTCATCTGCTTCACCATCAAAACCCCCTGTCTCTTCCAGTATCACCTGTAAGGCAGTCTGAACAGTGAATTGCTTTGCCTTCTTGATCAGTTGTGGTATGGAAACACTCTGACAGAGCTATTTATAGTGTCTGGTCCCCAAGACTGGTTCCTGCAAGACAGAGGGTGAAATGTGTGGGAAAGTGGGTTCAGACGGTGTTGGGTGCTCCAATTTTGCAACAATGTTGCAACCTTATGTGGGAACAGTGGAAGCACACTGTGGGTTCTCACACCAAGGGCCCATTCACCTGTATTTCTCTCTCTCTCTTTTTCTTTCTCTCTCTCTCTCACACACACACACACACACACACACACACGCCCAGAGAGGAGGAAGAACAAATGAGGGTGCATAGGACTTATGATTTACACACGATCAGTAGCCCTGGGTCCAGTGGACCATAAAAGACCCTGAATGTAATATAAATGTGAAGGGGGGGGGGGTATACGGGGGGGGGGGGTCATTGAAAATGTTTTTTGGTTTTATGTTCCTCACAGAAAATTAGCCAAAGCCAATGAGTCTTAGTTTGAAAAAATATATATTAGTATTATTTTTATTAAGCTAAAAACTGAAAACGGGTCCCACAGACCCGAAGACCTTATAAGGGTTAAAAGACGAATTGTTGTGGTACATGAAGATGGCCAAGGCTACAAGATGATTGCCAACACCCTGAAACTGAGCTGCAGCACAGTGGCCAAGATCATCCAGCATTTTAAAAGAGCAGGGTCCACTCAGAACAGACCTCGCGTTGGTTGTTCAAAGAAGATGAGTGCACGTGCTCAGCATCACATCCAAATGCTGTCTTTGAAAGATAGATGCAGTAGTGCTGTCAGCATTGCTGCAGAGATTGAAGAGATGGCGGTCAGCCTGTCAATGCTCAGACCATACGCCGCACACTACATCAAATTGGTCTGCATGGCTGTCACCCCAGAAGGAAGCCTTTTCTGAAGTCTGTACACAAGAAAGTTTGTAACATTTCTCATTTCTTCCAGTAATTTTGAGATGGTCCCTAACGCTGCAGAATGCAGTCAGTAATTGTGAGACAGTCCCTAATGCTGCAGCGTGTACTGGGAGAGAACACAAGGCTAAGCTCCTGCATCACTGGTCATAAGCAAATTTTAGTAAAGGTTGTGCTTGTTTTGTTGTTTTCATCCATTTCACCCATAAACTGTAACTGCTGGTGAATCTGCATTTAGTTAACTGGTGATGAAAAGCGGAATTACAAACATCAAACAAGTGACTAATATTAAACTAACTTTACTGCAGGTTGTGTTTCACACTGCACATGTGTGACTCCATTGCCTTCATTCACATTGTGCTGAGTTTGAAACATTTCTTGCACAAATACGCCATGCCTCACACTAATTACTATCATAAAATCCTACTTACCACGTGTTATCATTTTTAAGACCACTGAAAGATTGATTTAAGACATTTTAATACCAATTAAGTCCTTATGTTTAGATTGATGAATTCATTGCTTTTAAAGACTTTTTAGGGATCAATCGGGAACCCCGTTGTCGTGGTGTTTCGTTTAATAGTGTCATTTAATGTATTAATTGGTTATAGCCACATTGGCTCCCACCTGTTCAGAAAACTCCTGTTTTCTGCCTTTCTTTTGCCATTCCTGGGAGAGCTAGCACGGTGCATGAGGTCGCCATGACTAACGTCAACAGAGGAGTGTTTAGGGGGCCTGATTGACGCTCCAAAACACCAGCAGAGCATTCTGGGGTTTTTAGTTATCGTGTCATACTGCACTCCGCTCGCAAGGCATCTGCCCAAAAAACAAGTCAGTAGCGATACATGCGTTGTATAATACCGGCAGGCCAGCTCTAGTACTCATTTGGTATTGTCTCGTGGGCCAAATATAGGCCAGAGTTTGACACCTATGCTGTAGAAGTTATTTAACATGCACGCTTCCTTGAATGAGAAGTCCACATGTTCGCAATAATGTGGTAACACTGTCCTCAGGTTGGCCCGATTGAAGTTTTTAGCCATGATACAGACACAGTCTGGGTTGGCATTTTGCATCATGGTGGACTGATAAAGTGCACCATATTTTCTTGTTGGCAGTGGGAGGGATGTAAACAGCTGTTACGCTAATGGAATTGATTTATCTTGGCATGTAGAATGGCCTGCATTTTAGCATTAAGAACTCGATATCCTTTGAGCAGTGGCTCGAGACAATGTTTGTGTTTGTGCATCAGGAATTGTTGGCATAAATACTCCACCCACCCACCTCGAGATTTGCTGCTGAATGTTTGGCTCCTGTTGGCATGAAAACCATGCTAATAACATTGTAGGGTGTTGTGATTTAACGATGACTCCATGAAAATAAATGCACAACAATCTTTCACCTTGCCTTTTGTTGTTAGTCCAATCTCAGACAGTCCATTTGTTTTTCCAATGAGCGAACATTGGACAGCAGCATAAATGGAAGTGCCAGTCTATGTGGATTAGCCTTTAGCCTAATGCTGATACCCACCCATGTGCCACGTTTGTGACATCTTGTGCACTGCTTATATTGCGTCTTTTTGTGCTCTGTGATGGAAAGCAGGACCACTGACGTGAAGTCCTCTGAGATTTGCTGGTGTAGAATCCCCAGTTCTCCGAGTGTTTTCAGCTCCAAAACCAGTAAAACACTGGATATGTTGCTGGTAGTACTTGACACATGAAGCATGGAGATGTATTATGTTGTGATTATAGTCTCGGATTTGACTGTGACAAAACAGTATGTGATGAAGTCGGGGCCCAGACTCATCACCAGTCACCACAACCTAGGCTCCAAGACAGAGTTCCATACTCACCAATGTCAGAAGAGAGGAGGAGTGTGTGATTCTTCCTCTTCATCCTATGAAGACCGGGAGGCTACCATCAAGGACGTAACAGCAGGAGAGACCCAGAGACTCTAAGAAAGAAAAAGATGTTATTACTCTTTTTGACCACAAGACAATAATATTCAGAGAAATCATTTTATTTATAATAACCCAAGCACACTGGGATTAACACAGTCAGGCCTGGGAATATACTTTTAATAGACATTAAAGAATAAGGTAGACCCCACACTCATTAGGAGTTGGTGAAGTCCAAAAGGGGGAGGGGCCTGACTTTATAAAAGAGTTAACTGGACTCAATGTCGGCAGTCAGGCTCAGAGAATCACAGGCAGAAAGAGCAACTGGACTAAGACAAAGTCTCTAGAGTGTCCAGAAGATACTCTTGCAGAGCTGGTAGCCAAGAGCCATCTTAAAGCCTTTCATGTCTGACAGTAACCATAAGACTTTTAATAACCTCTTGTCCTAGCCTGCACTATTAAACCACTACAGATGGTCCAGAATGCAGCAGCACGTCTGGTTTTTAACCATCCAAAACGGGCACATGTCACCCCATTGCTCATTGAGCTACACTGGCTTCCGATTGCTGCCCGGATCAAACACAAAGCCTGCACGATCGCCTATAAGGTGATGACAGAGCAGGCTCCCTCTGATCTGCACTCGCTCTTAAAAGCTTATGTTCCTGCCCAGTCGCTGCGCTCCTCCACAGAACGTCGCATTGCTTTGCCTAACATTCACACAAAGCAATACAGACTGTTCTCCTCAGTAGTTCCCAGATGGTGGAACAAGCTGCCTACCACCACTAGAGCAGAGATGTCCATTACTGGGTTCAAGAAACTCCTATAAACCGAGCTCTTCAAAGAGAACCTGCTCTAGCAATCCCAAATACTCCCCATGAGTACTGATATGCACTCAGCATTCGATATCCAAATGTTAATTCTAGTATACTAGTACTAGTAAATACTAGTACAACTCTAGTATTATTTTTTTCGCATCTGTACTTTCCCACTATTGTAAGTCGCTTTGGATAAAAGCGTCCGCTAAATGCAATGTAATGTAATGTTTATTCTGATGTTTGATCAGTGTTTTTTTCCGGATTTTGGGGTTGTGTTTGTAACCCACAGGTAGGTTACTTCAAGTACCCTTAATAGCAGATATGGTAAGTTTGCTCCAACCACTAACACCAATACTACCCACTCATGAGGGATGCTAGGCCTGATCAGAAGACTCGGGATTTGTGGGAGCCTAGGTGTGAGCAACAACAGAGAAACCAAGTACACACACACAGCTTTTAGAAAAAAACCGTATAGTTTACTGGTCGGAATATTAGGGATCCAATTTTGTATGCAATACAAGAAACAAAACTGCGCACTTTAGAAAAAAAAAAAAATAATAAAAAAACATTAAAGAAAGTCTATCTTTGGAATAATTTAGTCCTTTGCAATGTGTCTGTCAAATGTTCATACAATATCTTATTTGTAACTAGTCGGGTCACAATCTACCAGTTTGTTCGATCCTTTGGGCTGGGGCTCGCCATCCAGTTCTGGAAAGGTAATCTGGACTTCTCTGCAGCACTATCTGTTGAATAGTGCACAAACAAAAAAAACCTGACCTAGAACAAGGCCAGAATAAAGTAGCTTAAAATCCAGTGAACTAATATGCTGTGCTTAAAGCTACAGTTCAAAGTACTTCAATCAATTAAAGTTTTTTTCCCATGTTGTACAACAATATTCAAGATACCAGTTACATATCACCAACACATCAATAAAACTAATATAAATTAGTTTACATGTTGTACTTAAGTATTATTCCAGTCTTTTAAAGTGTTAATTAAATAAATGATTTAACATCAGAATGTGGACTGGAAACACACATTAGATATAGCTTAACCAGAACAGCATAAGTGCTCATAGCAAGGCACTTTATATAGACAACAGCACTATGAACTGAATTAGCACCATTGAAAATACAGAACCATGTGCTTATAATAATAATTAAAAAAAATGCAATTACACTGAAAAATGTAACATACACATCAATAATTATATTTAAACCTTGAAGTGCTATTTCATTATTACTGAACTTTAGCAATGACTAAGAGTTTTAGCTATTCTCAGTTAATTTTCTGTGCTAAAATGCTAACCAGCACGTGTAATCACTCACCGATGCTTCATGCAGCTACAATGGGGATTTCCGTGCTCCACACTGCTCACAACTGAAGCTTTCTAAAGTTTAATAAACATGAAATTACTGTTTTGAATGATATATTTTGCAAAGCGATTTTAGGGTTGGTTTTCTTACCGAATCACAAGTTTCTCTAGCTAGCTTTCAAGGATTTTAGCAGAAACAACCAGCTGCATAGATCACTCTCAAACCGTTTCTGTCTGACACAATCAGAGGAGAATCTGCGCTGCACAGTAATCTCTGCGCTGCAGTGGGAGGGGCGGGACAATAAATCTTATTGGCTAATGTGAAATCAGCCCATGCTAGCTATTGGTTGTTCAGGCCATCATCTACTCGAATACTAAGGCCTTGTCCACATGTAGCCGGGTATTTGTATAAACGCATGTAATGAATTGACTGATGGAATGTGGAAGGAAGGGCGGAACCTTTTGTTTGATTTAGAGGATGAGCAGCACGGACACTATAAAGTGATGGAATATCCTGTCGAGGGGAGCGATAGCATAGCCACAACGCTAACGAGTTTCGCGGCAGAGTTTATGGTGGTTGTGAAGGAAGTTTCAGGATTCAATGGACTGCTCGGCAAGAAGAAGTGCGCTAGAAGCCGTGTGACTGGAGTAGAGACTATGATATACCGCCGCTGGAGTGGCTCACTGCTGTGCTGAACGTGTGGCCTGGGGCGATTGCCGGGTCATGTGAGACGTTGTGTTTGGACAGTTGGAGTTTTCTGGACAACAAACCGGGTCGGTTAAATCCTTTTTAGACATTATTCAATCATGTGGTGTGACTGATAGTTAATACGCTCTACATCTAGCCTGTTTTAGAAAGTAGTGTGTTTGTGTTATTGATAGGAAAAGGGCCATAGATGTGTGCACCGTAATTGACATTAAATCATTTTAATAGTCTTACATATAGGTATTTTTATACTCTTTTAAAGTATCTGAGTTATTGGGAGAACAGGGAGGGGCGTCAGTATGATTTAGGTTGTGGTGTGCAGTGCAATGTGTGGGTTTATTGATATGGCATTCCTCTTTTTCTGTGTGTGTTTGTAGAAGTGTGATGTGTGTGGTTTATGACTATTGAAGTGTGTACCTAATCTGAACTGAGTGTCCCCCCTCGCTAGTTTTCTAAAGTAATCAGTCATATTATTGTGTTTGATTGTAATAAAGATCTATTGATGTGATAAATCCTCTCGTGAGATTGAGATTTCTAGAGTGTGTGACTTTCTATTTGGAACGTAGACTGCCAGACCTGCTGGCTTAACAAAGGTGCTGGCAGCGTATACGCTACTGTAGTGAGGTGAACATTACATTGGTGGCAGCGGTGGGATTTTGTATTGGTTCTTTTGGGTATTAACATGAGTGAACAAGAGAGGTCTGGAGGGGCAGCCCAAAGTCCTGCTGTTTTGGCAGTACCACGCCCTGCATTCATGCCAGAGTCTTTTGATGGGCTTGCTGGTAGTTGGGCAGATTGGCTTGGCCAGTTTGAATTGGCTTCAGAGTTAAATGGTTGGGAGGATAATTTGAAGTTGAAATTTATGACTCTGTTGTTGAAAGGTAAAGCTAGAGAGGTGTTTTTGGGATTACCTCTTGATGCCAGGGGTGATTACGTACAACTTAAGACCTGCTTAGGCAGGTATTTGGTCCCCCCAGTGACTGTTGAAGTAAATCGGTTGAATTTTCAGGGCTGCAAGCGCTCCTCTACAGAATCTGCTTGTGAGTTTGGAAATAGAGTGAGGAGGTTGGCTCAGCAGGCTTATCCAGGGGTGGATGGGGCTGTGGTAGATATGTTGGCTAAAGATCAGTTTGTTACAAATGTGGGAAGAGGAGATGTAAGGATGCAGCTGAGGGCAGCTAAACCTAATAGTCTAGAGGATGCTATTACTTTGGCCACTGAGTTAGAAGTTTTAAGAGAATTGGAGAAAGAGGGTGTGCCAGCGGAGGCCAGGGTACGGGGTGTTCAGGTAGCAGAGGAATCACAGGTACCAGTTGCTGTAGTTAGTGACATGATGAAAGCCATTGAACAGTTGACCAAGGAAGTTCAAAAGTTGAAAGAGGAAAGGAGAGCGCCGTCTGGTCCTGTCTCTAGTTATCGACCATTTAGGTCTAGGGGTGTTTCTGACTCTGCTGGCAGAAGATGTTGGCAATGTGGAGAGTTAGGACACCTTAGTAGGAATTGCTCTAAGCAGGCGGAAAACTAGCATGGGTGGGTGTACGGGGCTGTTCACTCACCCCCCAGGACCCCCTTAGACAGCCCCGAAGTTTTAGTAAAGATCCAGGATTGGGGTTTTACGTGGATGGTCACATCAGGGGAAATAAAGCTAAATGTTTGATTGACACGGGTGCACAAGTTTCCTTGATGAGCCGTGATTTTTTTGAGTTGTTTGGGGATTTATCTAGGGAGTTGACAGCCTACCAGGGGAAGGTACAGACTGCAAATGGGGCTCAATTGTACATTTTGGGGACTTGGGAAGGTTCGTGTGTTTTTGATAATTTGAGACTGAGTCATGTGTTCCTGGTTTGCCAAGATCTGAACCAGCCAGTACTCCTGGGAACAGACTTTCTGTGCAAGTTTGGAGCAGTTGTGGATTTGCGGGCTCATACATGTGCCTTGTTGGGGAAGACATTGCCCCTAATTGGAATTTTAGGTAAGGGTGAGGTAGGAAAAGTGGTTCTGAAAGAAGATGTCTTTATTCCTCCCCGTTCAGAGGTGATGTTATCTGGTCTGGTACCAGGTCTTTGCTTTGATGAAGTGTATGGCCTTATTGAACCAAGTGAAGCTTTTTTGGAACACCAGGACGTGCTTGTGGCCCGTTCCATAAGTCGAGCTGAGAAGGGTGAGGTTTTTGTAAGGGTGATGAACCTTTCCGTAGAACCTTTGGGGCTAAAAGCAAAAATGACGTTGGGTTCTTTTTCTCCTGAGGTAGAGTTGTGTTGTCAGGATTTGACTGAACATTCCCAGGCTGTAAATGTGCATAGCCAATTTGATCAATTATGGGAGAACCTGAATATTCGTGAAAGAGGTTTAAGTCATGATCAGCTGGAGCAAGTAAGGAAGTTGATAGAAGTGAATATGTCCGTTTTTAGCCTGGGCCCACATGATTTGGGGCGAACCCACCTTAACTCGCATCGTATCAACACTGGCAATGCTCCACCCATCAAGCAAGCTCCTAGGAGAATCCCCATTCACCTACAAGATGAGATGCAGAAGGAGGTCCAGAATATGTTGAGCAACGGGATTATTCGGCCTTCTCATAGCCCCTGGGCTGCTCCTGTTGTCTTGGTGAGGAAGAAGGATGGGACTCTGCGGTTCTGTGTGGACTACAGGAAGTTAAATGAAGTCACAGTGAAGGATGCTTATCCCTTACCACGAATAGATGATGCTCTGGATTCTCTTGCAGCAGCCAGATGGTTTTCTACATTAGATCTAGCCAGTGGATATTGGCAGGTCGAGATTGAATCTGGTGACAAGCCAAAGACTGCTTTTGCTACAAGGGCTGGCTTATTTGAATTTAATGTTCTGCCCTTTGGCCTCTGTAATGCGCCAAGTACTTTTCAGCGCCTGATGGAGCTGGTTTTGGCAGATTTACAATGGACTTCTTGTCTTATTTATTTAGATGATATAATTGTTTTTGGGAGAACTTTTGAGGAGCATCTCAGTCGGCTGCAGACCGTGCTAAAAAAACTGAAGGAGGCCCAACTGAAAGTTAAACCCAGCAAGTGTCAGCTTTTTGCTAGAGAGGTGCATTATCTTGGTCACATCATTTCACGGAAGGGGGTTATGACGGACCCAGAAAAAGTGGCTGCAGTTAAGGAGTGGAGGACCCCTCGGAATCCAACAGAGGTGCGCAGCTTCTTGGGGCTAGCCTCGTATTATAGGAGGTTTGTACAGGACTTTGCCACCATTGCTAGGCCGCTTCATAAATTGACAGAAAAGGGGTCCAAGATGGTGTGGAATACACAGTGCCAAGAAGCTTTCGATGAACTAAAGAAGCGGTTGACTACCACTCCTATATTGGCTTTTCCTGACCCAGAGAAACCATTCCTGCTTGATACAGATGCCAGTGATGTGGGTATTGGAGGAGTTTTGTCTCAAGTGGTGGATGGAGGAGAAAGGGTGGTAGCTTATGCAAGCAGGACCCTGAGTAAAACAGAGAAGAATTATGCGACCACTAAGAGAGAACTGTTGGCAGTGGTTACATTTATGAAGCAGTTTCGGCATTATCTTTTGGGTAGACGATTTACCCTGAGGACAGATCACAGCTCATTAAAATGGCTGCACAGTTTTGACCAGCCTGAAGGCCAAATTGCCAGATGGCTAGAGCAACTGGCTACTTTTGACTATGACATAGTACATCGTCCGGGAAGAAGCCATGCGAATGCGGATGCTATGTCACGAGTTCCGATGACTGACCAGCAAAAATCTACTGTGAGACAGGTATTTGAAGTATCTGAGGATGACCGGGTGAGATGGGACTGGAGGCTGGAACAAACCAAAGATGAGCAACTCCAGAAAGTGAGAGGCTGGGTAGAGACACATGGGCCAACACCTCCAGAAGAAATAAAACAAGATCCCCAGTTAAGAGGTTACTGGAATATGTGGAGTACCCTCTGTGTGAAGAATGGAGTGTTATGGAGTCAACAAAGGGGTATTGGTGGTGTTGATATATGCGAGCGGGTGGTTGTCCCTAGAAAAATGGTGCCTGAATTGATGTATGCTTTGCATAATTCAAAAACTGGGGGTCATGTAGGCATGGCAAAATTGAAGGATAGGATTAGGACACGATTCTACTGGCCAGGTTGGAGTGAGGATGTGGTGGAGTGGTGTAGGAAGTGTGAATCTTGTGCAGCTTATAAAACAACTGGAGCAGAGCCCCGGGCACCGCTGCGACCTATATTGGCAGGTTACCCCTTTGAGAAGCTGGGGATAGATATTGTAGGACCTCTACCCACTACCTCAAGGGGCAACAGATACATAATTGTTATTGCTGACTATTTTACCAAGTGGTGTGAGGCCTTTCCTATGAGGGCACAAGATGCCGAGACTGTGGCAAGAGTTGTGGTGGAACAGTTTGTCCTTCGATGGGGTACTCCCCGTAGCATCCATACAGATCAAGGCAAAAATTTTGATTCAGCTCTATTTCGGGCCATTTGTGAATTGTTAGATATCCATAAAACAAGGACTACACCTTATCATCCCCAGTCAGATGGGCTGGTGGAACGGTTGAACCGTACAATTGCAACCATGTTGTCGATCTATGTGGATGCTAATCAAAAAAATTGGGATGAGCTTCTTCCCTATGTTATGATGGCTTACAGGAGTAGTGTTCAGACTAGTACCAGATTTTCTCCCTATTATGCAGTTTTTGGAAGGGAAATTGTAATGCCTGCAGATCTGATGTTTGATGTGCAGGTCACTAAACCCTGTGGTTCAGTTGGGGGGTATGTAGAAGAGGTGGAAAGTAAACTTCGATCAGTTCATGCTGCTATCTCCAGACATCAGGAACATGCATCTTTGAGTCAGAAGATCTTTTATGATTTAAAGGTACGAGGACCAAAGTATGAGGTAGGAGATCGAGTGTGGGTTCAAGATAGGGCTAGGAGGAAAGGGAAGTGTCCAAAATTTCAAAGACATTATAGAGGGCCATATACTATTAAGGAGAAGATTTCACAAGAGCTTTTTAAGTTGTCAGGACAAGGGAGGCCTTGGTTTGTTGTCCATTATAACCGCCTCAAGCCCTGTACACGGTCTCTTCTAGGTACCAATCGAGTGGGAACGAGAGATGGAATGGACTTTAAGCAACGTCATCAACAAAGGAACTCTGAAATGCCTGCAATGTGGTGGGTTAGGCAGAGGTCAAAGATGGAGGACTTAGCACGGACTGGAACTGGATTAGAGATGGTTGCTGCAGACGGGGAAGGACTGGCTTCTTCAACAGGAGTGGAACAGGCTACGAGACCTTCAGCTACCTTGCAGGAACTGGATAGCGGGCCACAGCAGATGGGAAATTCCGGGCTACTTGTACAACAACCCACCATTTCAACGTTACCACATCTACAGAATGGTTCTAGGCCAGGGAGAAACATCAAGGCCCCCGTTTGGCAAAGGGACTATGTGATGGATTAAAAGTATGACCCGGGGACGGGTCTCTGGGAAAAGGGGGGATAGTGTAATGAATTTGACTGATGGAATGTGGAAGGAAGGGCGGAACCTTTTGTTTGATTGGAGGATGAGCAGCACGGACACTATAAAGTGATGGAATATCCTGTCGAG
>BRDA01067778.1:1759-12710 GCA_036984385.1 Crenuchus spilurus | reverse complement strand
CAGAAGTAAACTTAACAACAAAACCTCTATAGTCTTATTCTTCAAAAATCAAGCCTTTGCTGCTTGGCGGACTTTCCGAGTCCTTTGCTAGTGGACAACTTACTTTGGTGTCGGTGTTTCTAGCCACTAACTTTGTAGCTGCGTGGGTCGTTGTGAGATGCTTTATTAAATTAGAGTTGCTTCCAGTGGATGTCGACAAAGTCTTCGCCCGAGGACATAATGTACACATTACATGCACGTTTTTGCCTTTAACCTCAATGAATTTGAAATAATGTTTATATCGCCATCTTGAAAATGCAAACTTTTCTTCCGCTTGCTGCTGATTCGCCATTTCTGCCGTTTGTGTCGTGCGTCACTGGTGTGCTTCGGCACGAGAGAGACTGTTGTTGCTGACAGGCACACACACACACTCTTACACTCTCACACTCTCAGTAACGTCAACGGCGTTATAACGACAGGAAAAGTAATTAATTATTTTATCCCGTTACTGACAAAATGACGTCATTACCTAACGCTATTATTTTTAACGCCGTTATTCGCAACACTGAAAATGGGTGGTAGTGGTAGTGAAAATTTAAAGCATGAGCTAAATATATTGAAGGTTTTTTTTTTTGGCTGACTCTGAACACATTTACTGACCATTTTTTCTTGATGTGTCTTACTTACATGCAGCATAGCTTACTTTACTATAAAGTGTGCTGCATGTGATCAGCTACATAGGAAGTTTAGGTGTTTAAATGGAATTATACTGAAAAGACTGTTTCTTAAAAATGAACATTCCATGGTTATGTTTCAAAAATGTTTCAATTTTAAGATATTTTTTTTATTTTATGAGCAACTATAGTTAGGCTACTATTATACTTACATAATAAAATACAATCGGTTATAAATCCATGACACAGTGATACATGTAAGTGATGAACTCCAGACTAAGTCATCTAAAACCTAACTATAGTTGTTCAAAAAAAGAAAAGAAATATCTTAAAATGCTGTAATGGAAATTTTACTTTAAGATAACAGTCTTTTCTGTATAATTCTGACGGCTGTCTGTTGTCACCAAAACTGTAATTTTCTGAATTGTTTGGTAGCTGCTCACTGTATAGATTAAAATAACAATTTTTTTTCACCAAAGCCTTTATTCATGGACTGTAATTCTCACCACCACCTCCTTTATGGGATGTTGTTGAGGGCACCTCATTAGTTATGCAAGCAGTTATTAGCACCAGCATCATGTAGGCTAATATTTTATCTCATGTATTAGCCTTATTGCATAGGTTCAGCTAGTTCTGTGCAGACTCTGATCCCCTGTAGCAGTAAAGGTGGAGTATTTAAATAAAATGATACTGCACACTCCATTTACACACTTACAACTCAACCACACACAGTGGCGAGAAGCGGCAGCCAATCACACACAGTGTACTCTCAGCCCGAAACAACCGTCCACCTGTAGGACTGCATCGAGCATTAAGGGAGATTACCCAGGACAGAGCCATATCTGAGCATAAACACACACACATGCATACATACACACCAGAGTCATTTAAAGTAGCCAATTCACCTGATCTCCATGTTTTTGGACTGTGGAAGGAAACCCACGCAGACACAGGGAGAACCAGGGAGAACATGGAAACTTCACCCAGATGGGGACTTGAACCCAAGACCTCAGCACTGAGAAGCAAACGTTCTAACCACTAAGCCACTGACGTGGTGATGGTGTGTTATTTTGTGTGTGTGTGTGTGTGTGTGTGTGTGTGTGTGTGTGTGTGTGTGTGTGTGTGTGTGTGTGTGTGTGTGTGTGTGTGTGTGTGTGTGTGAGCGCTTGTGTGCATGTGTGTGTGTGTGTACAGTGATCCATTGAGTAATCTATTAAGGCAGCAGGCTTAAAGTTGTACTTTTATCATAAACACAAAAACACTACGGTTGTCAGTTTGTGTCATATAGAGTGACAAGGTTGTATGACTGAAGAAGAGAGACTGCTGACAGATGTAATGTTTTTGCCAACTTAGAGTAGCACTCCTGTCTGCCCAAATGTCTTCCCTTGAGAATTATTTGCTGACCTATTCATTCCTATAGCTGTGCAAGTCTGCTGGCCACAAGTCAGTCAAGACATCCTCACTGAGATGAGCCAATTAGTATTCTGCCCCTGGCTAGGCTGGGTTCTGTCGGGATGTTTAGTTTGTGTTTGTTTAGCTCTGTTTTTAAACCTTGATTTGTGTTCTTAGTAGTAATTGACCCGCCCCTTTTTATCAACTTTCCCGATCACTTGCAATGTCCCTGACTCTTTGGAGGGGGCAGACAAGCACAGACCTCCTCCAATACAAGTGATGTCAAGCCCCTTTTTTTCCCAAACTGCTGCCGGGCATCACCACTGGGTAGCAAACACCCTCGAAGGAGAATGCAGATCCCCAGATGTGATGTATTACCTGGCAGATGCCAGAGTCAGTCGACATTGCTTATGATATTAAACCATGATGGCATAGTGTGTTACTAATGGTCCTCTTTGAGACTGTGGTCCCAGCTCTCTTCAGGTCATTGATCAAGTTCTCCTGTATAGTTCTGAGCTGACTCCTGACGTTTGTCAGAATCATCCTTGCCCCACAAAGTGAGCGCCAGACAGTCATCTTGTGTTTCTGATTTTCTAATAATTGTGCGAACAGTTGTTGCCTTCTCACCAAGCTGTTTGCCTATTGTCCTGTAGTCCATCCCAGTATTGTGCAGGTCTACAATTTTGTCCCTGTTGTCCTTAGAAAGAGGAGTGGATTGATTGAGAGTGTGGACAGGTGTCTTTTATAGATGTAACAAGTTCAAACAGGTGCAGTTAATATAGGTAATTAGTGCAGAATAGGAGGGCTTCTCAAAGAAGAACTAACAGGTCTGCGAGCGCCAGAATTGTCGCTGATTGGTAGATGACCAAATACTTATTTTCCACCATCATTTACAAATAAATTCTTTAAAAATCCTACACTTTGATTTCCTGGATTTTTTTCTTATTTGTCTCTCATAGTTGAAGTGTACTTATGATGAAAATTACAGACCTCTCTCATCTTTCTAAGTAGGAGAACTTGCACAATCAGTGGCTGACTAAAATACGTTTGCTATCTAGCCATCAGTGTCTGGGCAGCATTCAATTAAGGACTAGAGGATGTAGCAACAGGTGAGCTACTGTCTGACTTTACATCTACAAGGTGGACCAACAAGGCAGATGTGTCTAATTGAGTGAACTGACATAGTGTTTGTAGTGTCCACTGTGTCTGATCTACTTGTACCTACAGTGAGTATTTGATGCACTGCTGATTTTTGAATCACTGCTGAAGTTTTCCCACCTACAAAGAATGGAGAGGTCTGTAATTTTTTTTGTAGTTACATTTCAACTGTGAGAGACAGAATCTAAAGAATTGTATGATTTTTAAATAATTAATTTACATTTTATTACATGAAATAAGTGTTTGATCACCTACCAACCCACAACAATTCTGGTTCTCACATACCTGTTAGTTTTCCTTTAGGAAGCCCTCCTATTCTGCACTCATTACCTGTATTACTTGCACCTGTTTTAACTCGTTACCTGTATAAAAGACACCTGTCCACACACTCAATCAATCACACTCCAACCTCTCCACTATGACTAAAACCAAAGCGCTGTCTAAGGACACCAGGGACAAAATTGTAGACCTGCACAAGGCTGGGATGGGATACAGGACAATAGGCAAGCAGCTTGGTGAGAAGGCAACTACAGTTTGTCCAATTATTAGAAAACGGAAGAAACACAAGATGACTGTCAATCTTCCTTGATCTGGGGCTCCATGTAAGATCAGCCTCGTGACATAAGGATGATTCTGAGAAAGGTCAGGAATCAACCCAGATTCCAGCTAAATGGGAGGACCTGGTCAGTGACCTAAAAAGAGCTGGGACCACAGTCTCAAAGAGAACCATTAGTAACACACTATGCTGTCATGGTTTAAAATCCTGCAGGGCATGCAAGGTCCCCCTGCTCATGCCAGCACATGTCCAGGCCCATTTGAAGTTTGCCAATGACCATCTGGATCATCCTGGAGAAGGTCATGTGGTCAGATGAAACCAAAATAGAGCTTTTTGGTATTGACTCTACTCACCATATTGGGGGTAGAAACAACATACTTTGGGGTGATTTTACAGCAAAGGGGACAGGACGACTGCACTGTACTGAAGGGAGGATGGATGGGGTCATGTATTGTGAGATTTTGTACAACAACCTCAGTAAGGGCATTGAAGATGGGTCGTGGCTGGGTCCTCCGGCTTGCCAATGACCCGAAACACACAGCCAGGGCATCTAAGGAGCCTTACGGGTCTGTAAGAAGCATTTCAAGGTCCTGGAGTGGCCTAGCCAACCAGCTTGTACCCAATAGAAAATCTTTGAATGAAGTTTATTAAAGAAACACTAACAGGTCTGTGAGAGCAAGAATTTTTACTGGTTGGTAGGTGATCAAATACTTATTTCATGCAATAAAATGCAAATTAATTATTTAAAAATCATGCAATGTGATTTTCTTTGTAGATTCTGTCTCTCACAGTTGAACTGTACCTACGATAAAAATTACAGACCTCTTCATTCTGTGTAGGTGGGAAAACTTGCCGAATCTACAGTGTATCAAATACTTATCTTCTCCACTGTATACCCTAACACAGCATCACGTCAGTTACTGAAGTGCTCAACCACCACCATAATAATAGCTGCTCTGTGGGGGACCTGATCCCAGAAGAACAGGGTTAAAGGAGGTTAAAGTACACAGAGAAACAGATGGACTACAGTCTGTAGTTGTAGAACTACAAAGTGCACCTGTATACCTGTATGCAGCTGATCAAATGGACAAAGAGTGTAGATACAATGTGTGTGTACCTAATGAAGTGGCCACTGAGTGTACATTGAGGTGCTAAATGTGTGGTTCCTCAGACACAACTAGATAAAGATCTCTGATAGCAAATATAAGTTGTTGCTTTATTTTCCAAAATCATTGTGGCATCTTGGACATACAGTATATCCTCAGCACATTAACCTGATGACAGCAGCTCTCCAAACATCAGCGATTGTGAGCATATTTCAAAGACCCGATATGGAGATGAGGGGAAGGGGACGTGCCGTTGAAAAGCGTCTCTCGTATTTATAGACACTGTTGATGTATTTTGAAATCCACCTCTAAGAGTGTTCTGGTTATTTTTGTAAAGGCCTCTTGCTCCTATAGCCTTGCCCTCCCAGTCTCCATGGTGATGCTGAGGGATTTGGCACGGCTATATTTACCACCATCAAAGAGTGCTGGAGGCTGAGGTTTCATTAGGCTGAAGGGAGAGAAATGCAGCGGCGTAATCATGTCGCGCTTCTTCTCCACCACAACACAACTTACTGCTCCCTTCCTGTAAAGTCTTCTCTCATTACGGTGGAGGAGCAGCGTGCTCTGTGCATGGTAATGTGCAGACAATGCTTTCTTGTTCTTGATTATTTGGTTATGACAAGTTTTGTAGGTGAAACATCTGACTGAGTACATTCCATGTGCAAACAGAAAACTGGGCAATGTGAACAGCAGAAAAAGAAAGAATAATGAAGTAATGCAGCTTTTTGCCACTTTAAGCACTGTGCTACTTCTAAAGTGGTAGCAGATTATAAAAGTGTATCTCACACTTCTCAATTGAGTTTGGTTGATTTTTAAGGCAAAATGGAAAAAAATGCCATGCACACAGTAAACGACTGGGGTCATACACTACACAACTCAACACAAGATCAAACAAAAAAGGAAGTGCAATATAGAAATCCAACTTCTGACATGTATGATTATTTATATCCTCAGTACTGGGCTGTGGCTCCTTTTCCAGGAATTACTTCATCAGTGCGCCACAACATGGCATGAAGGCAGTCAGCTTTTTCAAGATATTACAATTTTTTGATGTGGCACTGTAAACTCAAAACATGTCAGAATATGAAATTTCACTCTATATGTTGAGCATTTTAATACCATTTTAAAATGCTGTGACTTAGCATGACAACACTTCCCACACATTTATTTAAATGGTAAACCAGACTGAGACTTTGAAGTAGTTGAGTCTAAGTCAAGAACCAGAAAAGTCTGAGAGACCAAGTTAAAATGAGGCTGAGATGAGACCAGGTTTTAAAAGAAAAAAGCTGAGAATTGGTAGTTGATTTTAGGTTCCTGATGCATGTCTTGAGACTGAGACCTTTAATCCCATACATCCATTATCTTCTGCTTAATCCTGGTCAGGGTCACGGTGAGTCCCCTACCTCTTCACCAGGCATTATGAGACTTTTTACTTCACATCCAAATTTCTGTCTATTAATAATGGTTCTCATTTAAAATGTTTGTCACTGATTTCTTTTAAAAGAATTCAGGAGTATAAAATTTATTAAATGTGTATATTTTTCTGAAATTAAACTTTTTAATATCATTAAAAAATTGTGAATAAATAATATAAAATTGTCTTATTATGTTGATATAACAGCCTTTTCACCCCTATACATTCATCATATAATGTAATGTGTTTTGGTCCCCATCTTTATGCCGGGTGCTTTTGTTTACATTCTGTGTTTACAAGATGCCATGTGCTTGTGTTTAACCTGCTGTCCTGGCCTGTGCTCCGCCCTAGCCACGCCCCTTGTTATTGTGTTCACCTGTGTCTTGTGTTATGTTCCCTCCTGTTTGCACCTGTCCTTGCCCTGATTATCCTGAGTATATGTATCCTGCCTTTCCCCTTTGTGTGGTGTCTAGTCTTGTCATCCTCTCCCTCATCATCTATGTTATCATCCTCACCATTGTTACTGTCATTAGTCTCAGTTTCATTTCTGCAACAACTGCTGACAGTATCATTAAAATACAGGTGTGAGAAATATAGACACCATGTCCATTTGTCAGCATTACATTGTGAAAGTTTGTCATTGAGAGAGGATGACTTTACACTCATTAGGGATAAAGAGAGTTGTAGCAGTGCCTAAATTAAATTGATCTGCTGTTGAAAGACAGGGTTGATGAACGTCGCTGTGGTTGTAATCCCATTTAAGATTAAGATTCACCTTTTTGCCAATGTGATTTCTCACACAACGGAATTTGACCTCTGCATGTAACCCATTCATGCAGTGAAACACAAACACACATACACACACACACACACACACACACTAGTGAACACACTAGGTGGTAAGAATTTGTGCCCGAAGCGGTGGGCAGCCCTTATCCACCGGCTCCTGGGGAGCAGGTAGGGGGTTAGGTTCCTTGTTCAAGGGCACTTCAGTCATGTCCTGTCTGGGGATCGAACCAGTGACCTCTTTACCACTAGACCATGGCTGCCCCCATTTAAATGGAATATTATGTCTTGAGGGGTAAATTGCTTTCAGCTAGTGATCTGTCTCTATCTCTGCCCTCCTTTACAGGGACTGGAGTCTTCTTTCTGGCCTGTGCAGAAGGGGAACAGATCAGCTTTCTGTTCGACTGTATTGCTCGAGGCATCTCTCCCAGCAGGGTACCATTCGGACTGCAGCCAACCCTACCAGGTTAATACAGTGTAATAAATAATTATAATAATAATAAGTTACACTTATATAGCGCCTTTGACAGACCCAAAGACGCTTTACAATCAATGAAAAGAAAGAAAAAAACACTGATATCACGAAGGAAAGGCAGAGGAGAAGAGATTGGATTTAAACACAGGAAGAGAGGAAGAGCATTCCAGAGGGTAGGAGCAGAAACACTAAAGGACCTGCCACCCATAGTGGACAATCTAAACCTGGGAACAGACAAAAGAGCTGAGTCAGAGGACAGAAGTGACCATTTAGGAACATAAGGCTGCAAGAGAGCAGAAAGGTAGATGGAGCCAAACCGTGCAATGCTTTGTAAGTCAGTAAGAGGATCTTATACTGGATGCGTTTTGAGACAGGTAACCAGTGGAGTTGTTGAAATGCAGGGGTGATATGAGCAGATTTTTTAGACTGAACTAAGATTCTGGCAGCAGAGTTCTGAATATACTGAAGAAGATGAAGAGTTTTGGTAGGCCACAGAAAAGAGCATTACAGTAGTCAAGTCCTGAGGTGACAAAAGCATGAACCAGAACTTTACTGTCTTCAAGAGAAAGTAAGGGGCGGAGTCTACTGATGTTGCGTAAATGAAAGAATGCAGATTTAGTCAGAGATTTAATGTGGGATGTAAAACTAAGAGTTGATTCAAATAAAACTCCCAGATTTGAAACAGTGGATGATGATGTGATAGTTATATTGTCTGTGTCAAGGGAACAGTTTGTGTAGGGTGAGATGGCAGCTTTAGAACCAATAATAAGAAATTCAGATTTATTTGGATTTAGCTTAAGAAAATGTCTGTTTAACCAGCCTGTTAACTCTTTAAGACAAGACAACAGAGAAGATGGAGGACTTCCAAAGACTTCATTGGGATTCCAAACTGTTATTACACTGTGCAGATACAGGGGTTAGACTGAAACTGAAACAGCTGTCATGTTAGTGTGGGAGGTTTCATGGCTAAATTGGACCAGTCTGGTGGCCAATCTTCATTAATGTCACATTGCACCAGTAAGAGCAGAGTGTGAAGGTTCAGTTAGCAGGTAAGAGCACAGTTATATAGTATATTACAATGCACACAACATTATGGGTGACATACCAGAGTTCAAAAGAGGACAAATTATTGCTGCACGTCTTGCTGGCGCATCTGTAACCAAGACAGCAAGTCTTTGTGTCTAAATATTATTGAGCCACTTTGGGGTGTTTTGGAGGAGCGAGTCAGGAAACGGTTTCCTCCACCAGCATCACGTAGTGACCTGACCACTATCCTGCAAGAGGAATGGCTTAAAATCCCTCTGACCACTGTGCAGGACTTGTATATGTCATTCCCAAGATGAATTGACGCTGTATTGGCCACAAAAGGCCAATACTAATAAATTATTGTGGTCTAAAACCAGCTGTTTCAGTTTCATTGTTGAGTTATTGTATGAAATTGTTTTACATTAAAATGCACCATCCATGTATCTTCATGTTAGATGGTTATTTACAGATAAGTCTAAAATCAGACTACTGGTTCTGAGTATCTGTATATATTGTAAGTAGTGTAAAGTAAGTGTAAAATGTTTCAGCATCTACATGAAGGACGGTAGGTGTGACATTAAAGTGGTCCTCATAGAGGAAAGTATAGTTATAATGGAGTGTCTGTGTGAATGAAGGAGCTTTATATGGTTTTGTGATCAGGTCACATCTTCAGTGTCCTTGTTTCTCCACATTTTCCTTTTTCCATGAAATATCAGTAATGAATAAGACAGTGATTTTTGTGCCATTGGACAAAACAACTGCATTCACTTGCTTTTGTGTCATTAGGCAAAACCACCCCCCCAGCAGGGGCATACCAGCAGTAACCTTGTCTTTTTCCTGCAGTTAACAGCTTGTGCAATTACAGCTCTATTGAACTAGACTGCCACTCATGACCATGTACTGTTAAATCACATTAATTATCATTAATGAGTGCTAATGAACAGTGATTACATGATTTATTAAGACTTTTTGGCTGGAAGGATGAGTCACACGCACAGAGCATCAACTGAATGTGACGCAGCTTATTTAACACTGAACTGAAGTTTCACTTCTCAAATATTGACCAGTTTCAGATGTAATGAATTGTGTGACCGTCTTTATGAAGTAAGCCAAAGATGCAGAAGATGTTTCTGATGAAATCATTTAGAGAAGTAAAACTGCAAACAGTGGATTTAGTTATTTATACCATATTTTGGCATAAGACAGTAAACTGTGTTGTTGGCATTGCACATGACTAGTGAAGATGGCTTGGCTCTGTTACGATTTAAAACTGAGCATTCACAGTAGATTCATGTCTAAATTTAGCCTTGGCATCACTGTCAGTCACTTGCTACATAGCTGCAGAGTCAACTAGTACACACAGGAATGTGTATACTGCATAAATGTGCATGTGTGTGTGTGTGTGTGTGTGATCGCACTTTACAGGGAATAACAAATTTGCCCAGATTATATAAAGTGCCTTTTATACAATATATAAATATATAATCACTACAAATAAGCATGAAATGTTTATGAAAATAAGTTAAATAAGTTTGTTCTACAGAGAACTAATATCAGCATATTTTAATACACACGTACTCTTTATTTACTGAATTTAACATTTTGGGAAAAAATGGCTTATTCATAAAATAAATATAAACTGCAGAAAATACTTAATTTTTTTCCCTGCAGGTGAGAACTTCTTTTACTTCATTTCATTAAAGTTTAATCTCTCTCTCTCTCTCTCTCTCTCTCTCTCTCTATATATATATATATATATAAAACAAGACTGTATCTCACCATTTTGAGGCTTCAAACTGGATGTTCTCAGACAGAAGTGAGCACTGAGCTTAGAGTGTCAGAGTGTCATCAGCAGGTTGTATCAGAGATACAGAGAGACTGGAAGAGTCACAGAAAGACATAGAAGTGGACGTCTTTAGGCCCTGAGTGGCTCAGCAGACTAAGACGCTGACACTATGACCAGAGGATTGTGAGTTTGAATCCCAGTCATGCTGTTTGCCATCAACAGCCGGGGCTCATGAGAGCAAAAATAAGCCCAGCTCTCTCTGGGCGGGTAGATCGCTCTCTCATTCTCCCTATCACTCACACATTGCAGAGTCCGCTGGCTCAGGTGTCTATTGATTGGTACATTTGGAGCTGGGAACCTGCGCTTTCCTCTGAGCGTGTTGGCTCCCCAGTGATGGTGTATCAGCGGTAATTTGAAAAGAGGCGGTGGCTGTATCATACACAGCGAATGAAGCTGTGCATGTCTTCACCCTCCTAGAGTCAGGGACAGTGCAAAGTGATGAGGAGAGCCCCCTAGTGGATGGGGTGGGTTAATTGAAAAGGGAGAAAATTGGCAAAAAAAAAAAAAAAGAAAAGAAATATACCCTAAGTTTGAGTGTT
>BRDA01067773.1:2502-25777 GCA_036984385.1 Crenuchus spilurus | reverse complement strand
TTCCTTCTTTTCCCTTCTCCGCACAGGGCCAGGCCTGGCAGAAAATAAGATGTGCAAGACAAACTTTCAAAGTAGAGAGAGAGAGAGAGAGAGAGGGAGAGAGAGAGAAAACGAAGCTATGCGTCTGATATACTAGCAAAGACTTATGTTGCTTTGTAACTTCTTTCTATAAAGCCTCACCAGGCGTTACAGTATGACGACATGGAACAAAACGCAAGGCGAGAATTTCAGCTCTCCAGAAGCTCCTGATGCACCATCTCTGTTTTCAACGCTTCCACCGTTTGTTAAAAGTTTAACGTGCCGCGACACACGCCTGTACCTAATTGGCTGACGCCAAGCACTGTGCTACTATTTTCAGTTACTTGGATGTGTAGATCACGACAGGCTGCTTTTAGATACACGTGGGAGGCTGATGTGCCTGCGTTGAATTTGAAACTACAACTAAAAAAGACTCTTCTTAAGTTCATTTCATAATTTGGAAAATAATAATAATAATACAGCTTGCTGGCATGCAACAAACTATGCAAGGCACCTGCTGGAGATACTACTACATACAGTCACTTCAGGTTCTCTGGTTGACAGCTAACTTTAACCTGAGGATACATTCATTGTACTCTGTGGTTCTCAATCACAACCATTTGTTGAGAAATACACCAATCAGCCATTAGAGTAAATGAGTCATATGACATTGGTCATCCACATGCCTCCAAATCAACACACAGAGGTTTGTTTCCAGTGGTATCTGGCATCAAGACTCTAACCCCAGGTGCTCTAGCCTCTTGGAAACCGCTAGAGGTTCCACACTTGCATTCCACACTCTTATAACCTAAGAATAACTCAACTGGTTCTCATTGTTTTCTATGTAGAGACTGGATTATACTTCTTATTGTGCAAAAAAACATCTGTAAGCTGTGAGGTGGAGCCAGACACATCCCACACAAGAATTTGGAGGCCATTGTTGGTACCCCATCTCCATTGCTGACCAGCAGCAACCCTCAAGTCTTTCCCCTCTAAAGATGCTCCAACCCAGTCATCTGGCTATTTGTCTGCATTCTAAGTGGCTAATATCTGCATTCTTGCAGCATCCAAGTGTTTGTTTACTGTCTAATGAAGTCCAGACCTTGACATTGTGATGAGGTAATGTTTTTGCTTCATTTATGAGATATGAGATAATGTAGCTCATCACACTAAAGATGGATGTAACTGTAACTCTACTTTATTGCAAGATAGTGGCTTCAAATAAAGTGGATGTTATAAATAAATCATTAGTGACTCTTTGTTTGTAAATGTTTTGGTTTATCCCTTACTAACACTCGCCATATTTGTAGTTTTCATCCAATACCTAGTTTTGGTTAATCAACACTTCATTAAGTGTGCTCATGAGGGAAGTCCATTCAATGGAAATAAAAATCATTTAACGTATCAAGGAGAACATCTGGAACCAAACTGGCTCAGAACATATCAGCTACATATGTTCATTTGCATTTATTCTAATGATAGATAGATTGGCGCCCTGTCCTGAGCTTGGCTAGGATAGTCTGTACACAGTAAATCTGCCAGTGTTAAATCAACACTATTAGAGTTAAATTAACACTGGGAGTGTTACATTTTGACACCCTCAGTGTTAATTTAACTCTAATAGTGTTGATTTAACACTGGCATATTTACTGTGTAGTGCCCTACCCTCTGCCTGGTCAAGGTGTTGGAGACTAACCGTGACCCCGATAAGGATTAAGCAGTTAATGATAATGGATGGATGGATGGATATATGCATATGTAAAAATCACAGAGGAATGATTTGTCTGGAAGCCTAAAAGCCTCACTAGTGTGTTTTCAGCATGGATATACACAAACAGGAAAGTCCAGTCAGCACTGCTGAAAACAGACACACAAGAGCATCAGCTGCTACTGACAGTACAGTACTAGCCAATAGGGGTTTGGAGGCAACATGTCTGATTATGTGGTTGCTCATAGCTTCCCATGATTTTTCTCAGTCTCACTCTCTCTCCATCTCTCTCCATCTCTCTCTCTCTCTCTCTCTCTCTCTCTCTCTCTCTCCCATGTCCTTTTGGCCTCTAGCTTGACATGGTGCCAATTAGCTTCATGCCCTCTGGTCACAGAAGGAGGCATGATGGATGCTCGTTTATGCCAGGCCTGCTCCGACCTCCTCCCTCGGCCAGTGCTGCCATAGGTTGCACACGGGTTTGTGAGATTCCAGACAGAAGCAGGGAGGATCTTTAGCCAAGTGCCTGCAGAAGACCCTCAAGGATGAGTGCACAGGGAGGATCATGGGCTTATCTTGACGTGGGGTCCTCTTCATATTAACCCCCCACATAGCCATGAGGAAGCATGCTTGGCCAACACTTCCTATGAGGTTAGAGCACATATATAGATGAATATGTTGAATTTTCTCATTTTTCTTTTTTTATATTTAGCAGATTAAGTCTGCTAGACTCAAACATATTAGATTAGATTCTCTATTAGGGCTCTATAATGGGATTCTCTAAGGATAAGGATCTCTCGTCTTAACTGATATGTGATTTCTGTGCATGGTTTCATACGAGTTGAGGAGAAGGTCGACTTCTCACCTTTAATTAAGGCTGTAACTTCAAGCTGATGGTGGGCAATAATGCAAAAAATATATAATTAAATATTTGCAAAACATTTTATTCAAGGCAAGTCACTGTACATAGAAGTGGCAACGTTTCGATATTTGGATAAATTGCATCTATAGCGGGCAGCACAGTGGCTTAGTGGTTAGCATGTTCACCTCTCAGCACTTGAGGTCTTGGGTTTGAGTCCCCATCTGAGTAGAGTTTCCATGCATGGGTTTCCTCCGGGGTCTCCAGTTTCCTCCCACAGTCCAAAAACATGGAGGTCAGGTGAACTGGGTACTTTAAAATTGTCCGTAGGTATGTTTGTGTGTGTATGTGTCACCCTACGATGGACTGGCACCCTGTCCTGGGCTTAGTTGTATAGTGTAATGCCGTGCCTTGCACTCAGTGAAGGGGTAGGGGACTAACCGCGACCCTGATAAGGATTAAGCAGGTGTGATAATGGATGAATGATTGGATGCATCTAGCTTCAGCATCAGCATCTAGCATCAGCATTGTGATCACAAAAACAAAACAAACCAAATCAATAAAAACGTTTATACAGTACCGGTCAAAAGTTTTGACCCACATTCTGGACATTCAGTGTTTTTTTCATTATTTAAAAATTGTCTGCTGGCTCAGCAGGCTAAGACGCTGACACCATGACCAGAGGATTGTGAGTTCGAGTATTTGAGTTTGCGATCAACACCCGGGGCCCAATAGAGCAAAAATTGTCAGTGCTCTCTCTGAGCGAGTAGATGGCACTATCTCTCCCTATCACTCACACATTGTAATCTCCGCTGGCTCATACTACTGATTGGTCCATTCAGAGCTGGGAATCCTGCACTTTCCTCCGAGTGCATTGGCTCCCCAGTGACAGTGTATCAGCTTTAGTTTGAAAAGAGGTGGTGGCTGGCATCACAGCCAACTTGTCTACACCCTCCTAGAGTCATGGACATTGCAATTGTCATGGCTAATTGGCTACAACTATATTGAGAAGGGGATACAATTTGGCAAAAACTTAGAAATAAAATTATATTAAAAAAAGTCTTCAATGTAGATTAATACTAAAGTCACCCACACTATGAATAAATACATATGTAATTATTTAGTAAACAAACAAGTGTTAAACAAACCAGAATATGTTTATATTTTACATTCTTCATTTTCTCAGTCAGTCATATATATATATATATAAAGCAATTCCAGGTGAATATATATATATATATACACACATATATATGAGTATTAGTGTATATTTAAGAAAATTAATAAAATGAGATAATGCCACACTGTCATGACATTTAATAATTTATTAGTTGCTAGTTAATTTTTTCGTTATTCAGTGTAGAAATGCAGATGACACTCATGTCATACACAATAATGATTGTCATATCATCCACCCTTACTTAAAACAACACCTTACACTACAGACCACAGACATCGTGGCACAGTGTGAATGGACAGACGGAGCAGGGGAGGGAAAAGAGTGTCCAGAAGACAGAAGAAACTTCATTATCAGACCAGATGCTGGTGCTTTATTAATGAGGCTGTATTGAAAAGCAGTTCCCTCCACAAATGGTGACAATGTGCCACATTTGAGATACGGCCCAGGCAGGCTTAGAGAGAGAACGAGGGAATGAATCACAGTCAGCGTAGAACAAGGGATTTTCACTCATCCTCGCTGTCTCTGTGAAGTTATGTACACGTACACACACACACACACACACACACACAAACAGAGTCAAGCTTCTCAAGGCATACATCATACATCCACATGTATACACAAAGATACAAAGACACATAGCTACACATACAGATACGCAGCCAATCTGCACACGCAAAAGCATGCACATGCAATCTCTCCAGCACAGATAGTGGTGAATGATGGCCAGTCTCATTGTTCAACATAACTCCACAGAAGCTTTAGTCAAGGTCACAACACAACACAAAAGAGCATAGAGAAAATCCCACTGTAATCTACAGCAAAATAGCCACTCGACACCAACACAACTGCAGCCTAAATCCAATAAGCATGCTGTTGTGTCCTGATTTTCTCAGGTTGTAAGCTGGGCACACACTCAACGATGACCTCAGTATCGTCCCCCAAACATAATGCATGATGCCCAAGTGGTAGATGCTACATGTAAGCAAAAGTCATTCTAGAACATGTACTGAATGCTATCAGTAGAAGACGGATGGAATCATATACTAGATAGCATACACCAATGGCTATCAACAGGTTTGAATGGAGTCTAAGGGTTTTCAGACACTCTGATGTAGTCTGACATGCCTTGACCTTTTTACAAATGACACTCATCTAAAATGATTTTTTTCCAAAGTGTTACACAGGCTTTTGTTCAGCACAAACTCAGCAACAACAGTGTCAAAACAGTAAGAGTGTCATAAATCTATATTTTGATTAAATCTGTTCTAAAATTAGACTTTCCAAAAATTTTCAGATGTGCTGATATATTGTGTAAAAACACTCTAAACATTTCTAGCCAAGACTTTTGAGCTCAGAACTGAATAAACAGAGGTGTTGGCTACACACTGCTCATTACAGTTTTTAGACAATGTTATGTTTTTTTATTTCTAAAGCTTAACAAATGTGAGGTGACACTCCTTTTTACTGAATCATTTGTTCCTACATTGGATATTCATGAGATAGGTATGAGGTGAGAGGTGCAATGTTTTTGTTCATGTGAGCGCTTTTTGTTTATAGAGACCAAATGGGCATTTTCACACATTCATTGGACACTAATTGTCCACTGGTATGTCTGGAATTACCATGTTGTGGATATATATATATATTTGTTTTTTTTTGTTTTTTTATTTATTTATTTTTTTTTAAATGTAGCTTTAACTTTTCCGGGGTATGTTTAGTTATGTTTCTAGGATGAAATCAGTTTTAGCATAATTTTGGTTTTGTCCTGCTGGCATGAGCACCATCTCCAGAGGGTTAAGCAAAATTTGAGGCCCTACAACCAACACAATGAGCTCTCAACTTTGTTGACACAAAACCCACAACTGGTGATCACCTTCCTCAGATAAATTTCTAGAATACCCAGAAGACAATTTTATCACTCAAAAAGAGAATCTCTTAAAATTACTTGTACAATAAATACTTATGGTTCATAATTATGATATTTGTTCTCAACATGCCCTTATAAAAATAGCATGGAACTACCATCATGGTAGTGTCCCAAAACCAATTGTATAGTAAAACCATCATGATGGAATTTTATTTTCTTGGTCACCATTGTGATGGTAGTACAATGGAATTTTTAAGGTTCAAAAGTGAGAAATATGAGATAGATGAGTTCATCTTGATATATCACACTTTACTAAACAATACTGTTTTTTTCAATGTGAGCTCACCGTGACACAATATGAGACGTCGGGAGAAGAGGATATATATCTGAAGAGCAAGACTGTTAAGCAAAATCTCATTTGTCTCCACCTGCACTCGTTGTCTAGGAGAAACTACCGATTTTTTTTTCTTTCTCTTTTTTATGCATTGTTCCTCCATATAGGTGTTTAGAAATGAATAAATTCATAAACATTTTATATGAGTTTTATATGAGTATATATTCAGTAATCACTTATTACCAACTTATCTAGATTTGCTGAACTGGGACCAGCTTGTGTGTTTCGTTTTGGTGCATTTGGCTTGAATTTGATTTTGGCACATACTTCAGTTTAAAGTAAAATAAATTTAACCCATTTGTGTCCAATTTTTTTTCCTTATATTTGTTCTCTATTTTCTACATGACAAATACTGAGATGTTAAGCAAATCTCATGCATTTCTCTGGGTAGTTTAAATTCCCATTTAACGTCAATATTGATTTAGATGTCTTGATCCCTTAAGTTGACTTTTATTTCTACTAAAAAATGCCAGATCTAATAAAGTACAACTCTTTAACTACTTGGTTTTGTTAGCTTCAAGCACTGTTTTATTGAGTACATCAATGTTAATTTAGCCTTGCCATTTGGTAAAACCAATAGTTTTTCTGATAGACAGACCAGATCTAGGTACACATCTCTAAAGCTACAGTAACTAGAATTAAGCTGTACTGGTGTTGCTTTGTAATGCCACTTTTACACAGTTAGTGTGAACTTGTAGACTAAGCTCATTATTTTAACCCAATTAGTCTGCTAGCTTAACAGGGACACCAGGTTCCTAAAGAGTGTAGAGTGAAATAAAAGACCATTTTTGATTCAGCAAGCAAATGTGGGCTTTGTCAGTCTCAGAATGCTGTAATCCTAAAAATTGTAAAACAGTTTTGCTCTACTAGCGTCTCTTTGCTGTATTCAGTGTGAAGTTGTAAGTTAACTGATTAGCTTAACTTAATTAGCTTGTTAGCTTAACACATCAATTGCAGGGCTATTCTTTCCAGGGGGCTTCCAGCAAAATAACTTCCTCCACCTCCCACCGCCTCACTCTGTTCCCAAAAACGCTTTGTCACAAGGACGTCAAAGCTTTGAGTGACAGGAGAGCCTGATGCTCTAACCTGCTCTAATCAGCCTGTCAGCGTGCATCACGCTAAAATTGTGCATGGCCGACAGCGCGTTTGTCTCACGTCCCGCTGCCTCAGCCAAGGTGGACGGGCGGCTCTCCTTGAGGAGCCACGCAGATTCATCAGAGTGATGAAACGAGGGAGGAAAGCCTTGAGAAGAGGTGGAGGGAGATGGAGCGAGAATGTGTGGAACCGAGAGAGTCACAATGAGTGAAAGACAGAGATAAATATAGGAAAACAGAGAAACATTAAGAGACCCTCCTGACCTTTGGCACATTGGAGATGTTTGTTTGCTGTCCAAAAGAGACAGAACGAGTTTTCAGAAACATACGCCTTTGTTCATTTGTTGTGTGCATGTGTGTATAGCTCCGTGCCTTGAATCTCAGAGGTGTGTGTTTAAAGGAGAAACCAATCAATAGAGATATGAAATGAAGGAGTTCATGCGGTGGGCCTTCACAGTAAATTCAGCCCTCCACCGCTGTGTAGCCATGCTACTACTGATGTTATCGATAGTGCCCACGGCCTTATCATCCCCCTGCTGAAAAGCGCCATCAGCAAAATCAATTTCCAACAAATATTCCTCCATGTACACTTCAGCTAGGCGGGTGAAAACTTGAGCCAGTGATCGTTGATCAAACGCAGCCATGGAGCCCTGCCAGGTCACACCAATGACTGGCTAATCAAGTCTCTACACTTGTGCTAATGAAGTGACCAACATCCCTCTGAGCAGTGCATTCATTAGCTATACAGAGGGAAAAAAAGGTTTTCTGTGAAGGTGCTTGCTGTAACAATATATTTCTGACCATTTCCAGACATACATAAGGTTTGTAATGACACAAACATAATAATTGTGGTTTCAGTGCGTCATTAATACCTGATTAATTAATTAATTAATGTATTTTTTTTTTTTTTTATTTAAAATTTTAAAATTTTAATAAAATTGAATTTATGTATTATAAATTAATAAAGCCTGAGATGACCCCAGCAAATGTCAATTCAGGGAGGGTGGATTGGTGGGGTGCACAAAGTTTACTTTCACTTTCTGGCATTATAACCTATAATGATATTAATGTATATCATTAATATTAGTAATGTTTCTGAAAGCTGATTTTGTGGTTGCTTTTCTAATTTTCTTAATTGAACAATTGAAACAATGCTGTTTTTAAATAAATTTGACTTTAAACTATAAAATAAAAATAATAAAAAAAAGTAATAATAATAATAATAATAATAATAATAATAATAATAATAATATTAATAATAATAATAATAATAATAATAATAATAATAATTTAGACAAGTTTCCTCAGTTCCTCTTTTTTTTTGTGGACCATGATCAGTTCAAATGCAAAGGGACAATTGTTGAAATGTGCACGGTGGATAACTACAGTCTGTATCTTTGCACCTACTGCTGTTATAAATAAAGTAGGAGAGTATGACATTGTAAAGCATTATAACAACATGCTAAAGCTAGCTTCTCTATTCACCAGCCAGCAGCAGGTCAGGGAGAGGTAGTCGAGTGGAAAATGGGCCTGAAATGTCTCATTTTCCTTCAGCTTGTGGTGCATGCCTCTGTTTAAGTCAGCTAAAGCACACGCTGCAGCACGCATGCAACTATGACTTCTCAGTTGTGTGATTCAGACTAAAAACACAACCAACAAAAACCTCCACATCTATTTCCTCAAGCCTTTTACTAAAACATGCATAAAAGTTGCATTAAAAATTTCTGAAAATATGAGTCATCCAGACAACACACAAAGGTTTCCTTGCACACACATGCACAACCATGCCAACTGCTGGACACACAAACACCTACACCATGTTTTTTAAGGCTCACTCATCTGGAGCTCCTTCCATTATTAAGCTAGTGCATCTTTAAAAATGAGAATATTGTGGGGAAAAAAAAAAAAATTCAAAAAGATCATATTTTATATTCATTACATGTAAAGTGAGATATTTCAAGCCTTTTAATGTTTGAATAGTAATTTTTTTCAAACTTGAAATTAATTATTCAAATATTTTTTAATGTATTAAAATTTTAATGTATTATTTTCATGAGCTATGAACTAACAGCAAGATAAAAAAATGGAAGAAAAAAAAAATCATGATGTTTATTGATTTTTTCATGATGTGGCACTGTATTGGACAACTTATTACATTTAAATACATACATACATACATACATGTCTCAAAACCTATTTTTTCAAGATTTTACCTTAAGGTTATACATTTTACTGTGTCTTTCCAGATTTTATTTATTTATTTATTAAGTTGTTGACTTGTTTGGCTTTTTTATATTATTCTCTTATTTACTTGTTGCCCCTTTTTAATGTAGATGTCTTTAAAATAATGAAAAGCTGTATACAAATGATACTGGCGTTGATGATGATGACTAACACAGACTGAAATGCAGATTGAAGAACAAGGCAGGTAACCCCCAACTGCTCCCCGGGCACAGTGGATAGGACTAACCATCACTCTGGGCATGTGTGCTCGCTGCGCCATAGTGTGTATGTTCAGCAGTGTATGTTTACATGTGTTTCACTGCATGAATGCGAATTCATCAACGTCCAAGTGCCTTAATCAATGAATGTTCACAGGTAGGTACATGCTCATCGTCTGCATTCCCTTGATGTCAGTGTGACTTACAAGACATTAGACTGAAATCTGTCCCACAGTGCATCTGTTTGGCTGAAGGCTGCAGATCAGTGCCTCGCTTAAAAAGCTTTGGCCTCACTAGGGAACAGCCTGTCTTTTAGCCGAGGTCACAGCGTAATCTCGCCGACATTAAACAATGAGCGAGGAACACTATCTCCCTCCGTCCTCCTCACCTCTCTTCACAAATGCCTGACACTTAAGCTCATCAAGAAGGACATGGCAAGAGGCAGACACTGTCAAGGAAGAATGATCTCTCTCTTACTCTCTCCAGCTCTCTCTCCCTCTGCCTCTCCTTGAGTCACCAGACTGAGTAATCATGGCTTGATTGTACAGTTAGTTGAGACAAATTAAGTATGGGAGAGAAGGACACAGGAAAGTGGGGCAAGTGAGAGAAAGAGAGAGAGAGAGAGAGAGAGAGAGAGAGAGAGAGAATGCTGTCTGAATAAAACACCATGTTTTTATACTTGTACCATTTTTAGTGGTCTCCAAAACCTCCCTATCCAGGGCACCCTTCCACAATCCCACAGTGCATTGCAGCAGTAGGCCATGTACAACCGTAGCAGTCATATAATACCCAAAATGCACCGTTTTGTACTCAATAGGTGATCAATGATGCAGAGCAAACCTCTAATGTGTAACATAAGAGTTAGAAATCACACGCTCACCAACATCTCAAGGTCAAACTCTTCTCCCTCCACCTTTCGTCTCCCATTCAGTAGATACCCATGAGTGGGTGAATCATTAAAACAGAGCCATTTCACAGTAGCACTTTCTTGATCCATCTCGCCTTTCAGCTCGGTTAATCTAGCCAGGCATTAATTGATTACCTACTGAGGGCTAAAAGGCCCCGAAAGGTCAGGCTACGGTGCTTCAGAAAGGACACACAGAGCGGAGACTGATGAAAGGTCACTGGCCTACCTGTGAGAGAAGAATTCACAGAGGAGGGGATGCTGTGTATGTGTGTGCAAAGGTAATTTTGGGGCCAGACAGACAGAAGAGGTAGCTATATATAAGCACCGAGGTAGAAGCAGCTGGCACTCGGCCAGCTGCCAGAGCAAAAATTCAGAGTGGAGTCCAAAGATCTCTGGGCTGCTGGGCTTGCTAAAGGGAAAAAGCAAATTTACGCAATTTTCCCCTTGTAATCAGTCATCAACGGCATGTTTAGGTGTCTGACATTGGCATCTCTAGCTTTGTACTAGAGGTAAAAATGTATCTTGTACTGCTTCAAACACTTGAATCAAGGCTAGCTAAGTAGTGTCCAAATGTTTATAGACTCCCCAGCTAATGAATGCATTCAACTACTTTATGTTGCGCCCATTACTGAGACAGATGTGTGACTGTACACATGCAAGTTGTCTAGTCAATGCCAATAGAATATGACTCTCTGGAGCAGATACATGAATCTGTTGGCACCATGTCTAATTCCTTTAATGGGTGAGAGGGTATAAAGCCCCCCAGCACTGAGCTTTGGAGCTTTGCTCTCTATAATGATGGTACTCTAGTCAATACATTTTGGATGAGTTGGCAGGTTGGGGATGCGAAGGGATGGTGATCATCCAAAATCCTGACCTCACTACCACTCTGGTTGCTGAACGCAATCACAGCAATGCTCCAAAATAGTGGAAATCATTCCCTAGACAGTAAAGAGACCTTCCCTAACAAAATGAGGATACTCTTTATTTAAATGCCCTTGATTTTGAAGGAAACAATGATCAGAAGCCTCTGACACAGTATCAAATCAGTGCATTGAGCTTTTCAAGTTTGAAAAAAAGCTACAGCTGCTCATAACCTAGCAGTTTAAAACTAAAGAAGGAAACTTGGGACACCAAGCATGACTTGGCCGCTTGAGAGCTTTCCCGGGGTGGACAGGGCAGGGAACTCTTAGCTCCAAAAAGTCTTGGTTGAGACTGGAGCTGCACAATAGGGAAAGGAACAGAAGTTTGCCTTTTCTTAATGATCTTATTAGCCAAGAAGTTGGGTTTTATTGGCCTTTAAGGACTTTCTATTTTAAGTTCCCTCACTTGGTGTGCAAACAAGTGTGTGCACATACGCATACACTCTCACATCCCCTGGAGACAGATCCGAAGCCATGATTACCTCACAGCACCTCCCAGAGGATGCTTGGCTCTTGGGATCTGAACAGTTCACAGGATATAGATCAATTACTAACTATTAAGCACTGCAAAAGCATTTTTCAGAGATTAAGGCTCTTTTCCCCGGCATTTCCTCCTTGAGTCTTCAGTTGTTCGTGTTTTAGCTTATGCCAGCACATCCTGCAATTATTTCCCCTACATGTAAGAACAAAAACATAATTAAACCAGCCCTGTACTTCATTTTGTCCATTACAATACTTTCAGAGCACCATCATCTCCCACTGCACTTGTAAAGTCAACAAAAGCCTCAGTCTCCTTCACTCTTTCTCTGCTTATGTTTTGCTGTCTTTAGAGCGACACTGAAAGGGCCCATCAGTAGTTGATTTCAGCTGACGCCTGCACAGCTCTCGCTAGTCCCGGTCCGGCCCCCGGACGCCGCGGATTGAGAGCGGAGGTGACAGCCCTCTCCTTGTCCTCTGTATTTAAACGGACAAGGCGTCCTCTTGGAGAAAAAAAGCGAAGGCGGAGAAAAGAACAAGGCTAATGCGTGTTCAAAGGGCACAGGAGAAAGGGTGAATAATTGAGCACTCTTCACGGAAGAGGGGCATGAAGAAATAGGGCCTGTCTGTGAGAGGAGGAACCGCAAGCCTGGTCTGTTAGTCAAGTCACGTTAGGACCTCAACCTTATATTTCAACATTTAGTGGGTAAGGCTATTTGCCCTTAAATATCATCAATTTTTTAGGAAGTATTAAAGTGACCTTAACACTTATGAAGACCATTAACCAAACTTAAAAGCTTTTAACGCATTTAGGTTTGACTTTTGATGTTTATGTACTCATTCAGTACAAATTACAGTGGAAGACAAATCTTGGCAAAGAAGCCTTGGACATGGAATCAAACTCTAAATCATCTGGGTTTGTCCCACAAGGAAAACCTTACAATGAACTTAAGGTCCAATTAGCACATCCATTCATCATCAACTGCTTAATCCAGGACAGAGTAGCATCTATTGTTGGATACACACACTCACACTAGGGCAATTGAGAGTAGCCGGCCAGCAGCCTTTGTTTCGTACACCTGTTATCAGGTGTGCTATTGGATTACGCACCATTTTTAAGGTGATAGAGCTGTGAGCCACCACTTTAATTCGTTTAACCATTCGTGAAGTGAAACACACACACACTAGTGAACACACTAGGCTGTGAGAATTTGTGCCCAAAGCAGTGGGCAGCCCTTATCCACCGGCACCCAGGGAGCAGTTAGGGGGTTAGGTGCCTTGCTCAAGCTCACTTCAGTCATGTCCTGTCTGGAGATCAAACCGACGACCTTCTGTTCACAAGGTCATATCCTTACCACTAGGCCATGGGTGCCCCTCAAACATTTTTGGCTGCTTCTTGAGCCTTTTGATTTTTTGAATGAACAAAGAATGCGTGGGCAGATGCTTTGTTTTCACAAAATTAGTGGTGAGTCACGTGGGCATGCCAATAAAAAGTGCGGATGAATGATAAATGGGACAAAATTTGTCCCTGAAAAAAGTTGCCGATAACCAAACCATACAATAACCCAAACAATAACCAAGGTTCCATTGTATATACCTACATATAAAGGTTATCTTGTAACATTGTGGTGTCCAGTCCTGGTCCACCACAGAGAATTCACATCCAACAAGGATATTCACATCATCCAAATGTCTTCATTACTTTGTTCAGGTGTGCTAGATTAAAGCCAGTTCTAAACTCTGCAGGGTGTTAGATCCCCAGGACTAGGAATGGGCATCAGTTATGTATTTTCTTTTTATTAAAGGCATTTAGACAGTCCTGGCCTTAAGATTTGTAAAAAAAGCTCAAAGGAACTGGCAGCAATTACTATACAGCCACAACAAAATTTATACCTTGCCTTTTACCGACTCCTAAGACTACAGAAACTACTTTTGGATGCCTCACAAGAGGGGAGACAGCATTGGCCGCCTTTGATTTGCACCCACGGGAGCCTCTGAAAGACTAGACAGTCAAACAGTGTGTAGTGAGCTGACTTGGAGGGAAGCCGATTACCTAGAGCGGTCCCTCAGGACTGTGGGACGTTTGTCAGGCTTGACACACTTCACTCTGTCGCAATATCAGAGGGACTGAAGGGGAAGAAAGGCAACCCTGGAGGGTGAGAGGAGCAGGCAGGGATGGAGGGATGAACTGGGCTAAAGAATGAGAGGGAGGGCGATGAAAAGTGCTGACTTGGGTAGAGGTACACTGTCAGCCAGTCAACTCCTTTATAAGGTTCACTATTGTTCCATCTCACCGTGTATTACTTAGAGCTTTGTTTAAGAGCGCGCTGACACCTCATGCTTGGCTTGCAACTGTAAGCACTTTCTCCTCTTTTCTTTTTGCAGTTGCTGTCCGGTCTTGGACTCTCATCATGTCTAAAGAAGATACGTGCAGTCATGCTGACTCATGAAAAACTCTCTATCTTTGAGAAGAGAGACACAATGCTGCTTCCCCCAAAGTCTAATTCTGCATACGTTCACTGGAATGCTACAAACATTACAATGCTGAACAGGTTGGTTTTAATTTGGGTGAGGAAACAAAAAGTTTAAGAGAAATATTCACTGTAATCACATAAAAATGATTTAAATGACTATGAGTGTTGTGTTCCATCACCTGTATCTATGTGAGTTTCCGGATAATTAAACAGTGTGCACAAATTTACCTCTGGATGATGTGATAACTAGTTGGCGTTCAAAACCAAAATTCCGCAAAAACACTTAAATAATATAATATTTTATTCTAAAAACAAAACAAAACATACTCCTGAAAACCTAAACAGGTCTATTTTTCAAATATGTATAGCTTGAATCCAAATCGATTTTTAGATATTTGTGAGAGGAGCTTAAATAAGCAGAGACAAGTTTGTGGGAGCGAGTCAGACAGCTGCACATTTTTTCCCACCAAATGACACAATCTGTCATTCATATGATAATGACATGGTAATTCCAGACATTCCATTGGTAATAGTGGCCTTGGAATGTGTGGAATGTGAATGTGAACAGACATCTAACCTGAGGTGAATACAAACAAAAGGCCTTTCACCTCACTTGTATCTCATAATTATTCAATCTAGAAACCACTGAATGAGTCAAACACATCTCGAGTCACAAGCTTTAGAAATAAAATCTAAAAAACTGTAATGACCAATGTGCAGCCAACACCTCTGTTTATTCAGTTCTGAGCTCAAAAGTCTTGGCTAGAAATGTTTAGAGTGTTTTTTTTTCACAATATATCAGCACATCTGAAAATAGGTTTTTGGAAAGTCTAAGTTTAGAGCAGATTTAATCAAAATATAGATTTATGACACTCTTACTGTTCTGACATTGTTGTTGCTGAGGTTATGCTGAACAAAAGCCTGTGTAATATTTTTGGTAAAAAAATATTAGGGGGTCCCCTGATTGAGCGAAAGTTGTCATGTTTGCTTGGACTTGATCAGAATAGGGTTTCTATCACTTATACGGAGTCTGTTTGCTTTTGCATCCTCAGCACCCTCCCATCCAAGTCGCTCCCTACTAATATTATTAGAAACTAGTATTCTAATTTACCTTGAAGTTATAATTAAAGTCAACAACAGCTCAGCAAAAATAGCAATTTGTTGTCTAATTAGAGTCTGAACACCATTTCGGTATAAATCAGTATAAAAGGACAGTTATGCCAAGGCTCTCTAATTAACAGACATGTAGGTTGACATTCTTGTAATATGATAAACTGTCTGGTCTACTGACCAAAGATTCAACTCAGGCAGTCTTTTGTGACTTCTGCAGAAATTGCTCAAGGTAACTACAATGTGACAGTATTGTTTCATCTGTGACAAAATAGCTGAAAGCTGCTCAATCAAGATGAGCTCCTCACCACCCAACGAGAAAAAAGTGATATTATGACTGCTTTCCCTGCCAGACGTACAATTAAATGACTGGCGAACAGTCATATCGATGCTGCAATCACATTCAAGTAAGTCTCATAATCACATGGAGGTATTCAGCTCTTTGTCAGCAGTAAAAATGGTATTAGGGACAGGAATAGGAATTGAGTTTAATTCACGAGGGGGCACGGCAAGTCCTCTAAGCCTGCTGTGAGCATATTGAGATTACCTTTTATGATTTGTGTAGTGGTTCCTCTCAGCCAAGGCTCCAGCATGCAGGCTTCTTTCTCTCCCTCTCAGTGGTATTCCCTGGTTTGAATGCCTTTCTCTATTCTTGCCTCCGCCGCCAATCTCCCTGGCTCGGAGCGCGTTTTGAAAACGCCGCTTCCTCACTGAAAGGAGAAAGTGGCAGGCCAAGTTCTGCTGCTATTCTGAGACATGCACCCATAGGGTTAGCTTTGTGCTGAGGCTAAACTGTGTTCTTTTGCTCAGTCGAGTGCAGATAAACTTAAATGAGGGTAGAATTCAGGCAGTCGTGGCCTTTGGTCATTTTAACCTTTGGAAGTTATAGTGATCATTGGTTATAACTAAATTATATTTATTCATTTTAACACACAGGTCCTCAAAACAAGTAGATGAGATGTGTTAAACTGAAATCTATGCTTTCAGTGGATACCAATGCAGTATATATGTCAATATGTAATGCATAATAACCTGCACAATCCGCTATAGATAAGCACATTTGGGAGACCTCCAAGGAAACGGCTTGTGTGGCTGCTTGAAGTGGTGTTGACGGGACAACAGGAGGTGCTATTTTTTGGATTCTGAGCATCCTAATGCACCACTGAAGTGATAAGGATGCTGCACTGGATAAGAAATGGTCCCATCTTTCAGATGAGACGTAAAACCAAGGTCCTAAATCTCTGTTCCATGCTCATGTCCTCTAAAATATTAGGGATGATATCCTGACATTGTAAAGGCAATGGGGAATAAATATACTGATCCACAGTCCATCAACTGTATGTTACCAATGGATTGCGCAGATGGAGTAGGCACATACACTACAGCTTGCACTGCTCCCTCTTCAGATGCACATGAATCAACTCATCAGTCATTTACCAAGTCCTACACCAGTTGAATTATGCAAGTAAGAGCTGAGAATGGCTGCTGAGTGGTTGAATGGACCTGAATGTTGTTGCTTTTGTAGGCATGCCCAAAAATGTACGGTGACAAAAAGGAGAAAAAAGGAGAAAAAAAAAACAACTAAGACGTCTTATAGACTTAAAACTTGCAAGCATGTACAGACTCACATACACGCACACATATATACACAGACTGAAGAGTGATGGCATGTAATTATTTCTTCAATGGCCGACCATGTGTTTATCAGAATGTTAATGTTCGCATAATAACAGGCTCCACCGCGCTGCCGAGAATGTCAAGCCTGTCCGGCTGTCAATCAGGACCCAAAATAGCACGGCAAATAAGCATGCGCCGCCGTCACGCCGGCTGACAGACAGCGCCCGCCGTAGCCTTCAAGCTGACAAATATCAGGCCTGTGCGCATACGCAGAATTATTCTCTCCAGGAAGAGAGGAAAAAGAGACAGGGGTCAGTGCACACCGTTGGAGAAAGAGTGGGTTTCTGGAGCCTATCAACAAAAAAAAGGAAAGGAAGAAAGAAAATCCCTCGAAGTGCAGTCAACTCAGGAAGGGGGGAGGTAGTGAAAAGAGAGACAGATAGACGGGAGGCCGTGGGTGAAGGGTATGGGGAGAAAGAAACAACGAACGCATGACAACCTTAAGAAAAGAAGCAAAGAAGCTGGAAGTAGCCAAATACTGTTTACAATATGATTTATTTATTTATTTATTTGCCAACAATTTCCCAATAGAGTGTACACAGAACTATCCTCCCTCTCAGACTTCTTCCATCTCGGTTCATTTTGAAAAGCAAAACGGCATTCGCAGATGCCCAGGCATTGTGTGGGAAAATGTTTGAAAATAGATGCTTCGCGAAAGGCATCGGAAAGACCACGCTCTACTTTTTAACTATATTGATTAGAATACCCTCGGTGAACCATGGATAACAAGATATTGGGCTTTCGGAGAGGAAACTCTCCACTTTAGGCTCAATGTGTCAGCCTAAACCTCTCGCAGTAATGGGCTTAGGCTTTAAGTGGTTGGAGGTGGAGTGCAGGGTGAGGTGGGATCAGTTGGCCAGTAGGACATGGCTAGTTGGCGGAGGGCATGGAGCGTGAGATGTGCCTCACACCTCACTGAGACGTGGAGCTTGCTTTCTGCTGCATTTGCATGTAGCACACTGGAGGGATTCTGAATAAGGTCCATTGGGCATCCACTCAGAAAAGCAAACCAACAAACTGCTTCTAGCTTTAAATTGATAGCCAGGCTCATGCCAATCAAAAGTCAGTGTGCTGGTCCACAGTAGCATGTCATCATTTCATCATTTCATTCCCTGGGATTGATTTCTCCTGTTAAACCCCCAACTCTAAAGATATATATACGTATATATATATATATATATATATATATATATATATATATATATATATATATATATATATAACAAAGACATTTCTCAGTTTCTATGTGGGGTATAAGTTATCTGGCAAAAAATTGGAATTGAACAAATGCTGACAATGTTGGTTAATACATTAGCGCATTTACCACAGCTACATATGCTCACTAGGGTGGCCCAAAATTTTTCGGCTTCCAAAAAAATTATTTACCTTTTTCTAGTGCTGGAATTAACAATGTGGTGACAAAATGACTTAATATTTAGGCTCAATGCAGGCAAAGTTTCTCATATAAGTGATTATTACCAGTTTATACAGACATCATAACAAAAAGTACAGAAACCAACAACAAACCATTTTATTACCAACTAAACTGTTGAGTAGAGCTGTGATGCTCACTATGACTGACTGAGTCTGTGAGTCATCAACAGCATCACAAACACTTGGTCTGCAATTCAAAATATGAGATGCAACAAATATTTAATATTAAAGCATAAGTAAACTAAACAAGCTAAGCAGCTTTGTTTACAGTCACTGACCTTCTGTTAGTAAAAGTTACATTTACAATACATTTGATTTCATTTGATTGAGCGAAATATCAACTTGTCAATTTACTTTTCCACAGTAGTAGCATCACAAGAACTGAACTTAGAGTTTTCAGTATTTTTTTTTACTAAGTTCTCAGTCAAATGAAATAATTATTCTAGTAAGATTCAGTTTTGTTGTTTTCATAATTTTTTTTTTTTTTGAGGAAAAGTACAACTACATTAAGAGGAGTGTAGTCTGATAACTGACTGAATGATTTTAATGTAGTCTGACCTTTGGGTTAAGTGAAAAATGTTGGCTTGCAAGGAAGCACACACACACACACACACACACACATTTCACAGCTGAAGTTGAAATGATAATTATGTTGTCATTGTATTGTAATGTTCTGTTTTCAAAGTTTTATAACTTAGTCAAACATCAGTAAAGGACTGACCTTTGAACTAGAAAAACAATGCTTTTTAACATTTCCCCAATGTTTTATTCCCATTTGCATTCCTAAAAATGGTTTATTTGAAACAAAATATTTATTTGATAGCTCAAAATGGCCAGAAATTAATGATTTCTACTAGACTAGACTAGACTAGACAAAAAGTATATATATAAAAATAAAGCAACAATTATCTGAATATTTGGAATAGATGCTGAATTTAACCCCCTGGAGTTCAAAGGCATTTCAGACACTGATGTAGTCTGACATGCCATGACTTTTTTACAAATTACACCCATCTAAAATATTTTTTTCCAAAGTGTTACTTTTTACACAGACTTTTGTTCAGTACAAATTCAGCAACAACAGTGTCAAAACAGTAAGAGTGTCATAAATCTATATTTTGATTAAATCAGCTCTAAACCTAGACTTTCCAAAAAACTATTTTCAGATGTGCTGATATATTATGAAAAAAAAAAAAACACTCTAAACATTTCTAGCCTAGACTTTTGAGCTCAGAACTGAATAAACAAAGGTGCTGGCTAAACACTGCTCATTACAGTTTTTAGAAATTGTATGTGGTTTGATTTCTAAAGCTTAACAAATGTGAGGTGACACTCTGTTTTCCTCAGCCACTAACCCTACACTGAATATTTATGAGATGAGTGTGAGGTGAGAGGTCTTTGTAGAATCCACATTCCACAGATTCATGGCTGCTGGAACTCACCAATGGAATGTCCAGGATTACCATGTCATTATCATATGAATGACAGATTGCATCTTTTGATGGGAAAATATGCACAGCTGTCTGACTCGCTCTCACAGATGTGTCTCTGCTTATTTAAGCTCCTCTTATTTAAGCCAAATGGACCGATACATTGAGCTAATTTTACTTAAACTAGTAAAGCATGCTACATAGATCTTTATATATGATCTAATGAGGACTAAATGAGAAATAATATATATTACAGCTAGATTTAAGTTTTGTTAAGCGACCTTATAGAAACCCAGTAAAACTTGCTGAGTTAAATGAAAGAAAAGTGTCTCCTTGCGAGGACCTCACCTTAGGTGGCCTCCTGCTGCCTGTCGCTGTGGTAAAGTGTTTCTAATCAGACATGGCCTTGCACTTCTTATCTTCTTTGCCTTTAATAAAAGATTGAGGCTGATTATCATTGTCCCCCTGCTGCAGATTTTGCACAGATTAATTCAAAAAGCAGCTCTTCATAGAGGACATGCTGGTCAGAAATAAAATAATTAATAAAATAATAAAATATTATGGTCACTTCAGCATTTTTAACTCTTTCTGGACCACCCTGGTGTTGCAATCATGGTGACTAGAGGTCCCCATGCAGCCAGATGACCCCTGGACCCACACATACAGCCCATCTCTATACACACATGTACTCCCACCCACAGTTGCATGTGCAGAGGGAACCGTTCATTAGAGCGGCTCTTTCCTCGGAGGGATGAAACGGCTTTGTCATGAGCCTTGTCCACATTTTTCACACCAAATTCTTCTTCTCTTTCTTCCCCCATGCTTTTTCTCTTCTCCCTCCGGGCCCTTTCAAAGGCTCCACTTATAGCACGAGCGCTGGCTCCTTTTTTGCTGCACATGGCACTGTCTCTTGCTTAGCAGAGCTCTTTGAAGTGAACTATCATAAGTGAAGCATCCACTGCCCTTTTTACATTATGAGCTGAAAACAAGCAGCGAGTGCAAGCAGGGTCTCTCCCTGCAAACAAATGATTCCTTGCTAAAGGTTATTGATCAGGACTGACTGGAAAATCAATACAGCACATCACATATAGCAGCAGTCTATTAAGATACATATATTCAACTAAAAAGTTTTTGAACTCTGTGAAATGATGTAAAGTTCTGCATCAGTGGCTCATAAGACCTGCATTACATTCAGGTCTGGCAAAACATTTATTTAACAGCATAAAAATATTAATGTTAGGCTTATTACATACTTATTACTTAACTTAGTAACTACAGGGATGTCAATACAAACTGTAACTGTAATATTTGGTGGTGGTTGTATGCACAAACATGGTTATGCACAAACATTTTTGATCCAAACTCTTGAACATGCTATTGTATTTAATACAAATGTATACAAACAGTATTTTCATGGCTTGATGAAGTGGACTAAGGCACTTCTAAATATCATATTAAAGTCACTGCATTGCCAGAGGACTTAGAGTCAACTGAGTCCATTTTACTCTAGTAGAGTAGAGTAGAGTAGTACTGATGTAACACCTCCAACACACCTTTTTTTATGAAGAGAAATGAAAAATAAAGAAATGGACCATAGCAATGACTACTGTGCAGGACTGATCAGCAGTTGAGGTTAATTTCAAGTATTTGGGTTTTAGTGGTAACAAAATACAAAGGTTAGCACTCTGGAGTCCACACTCCGCTGGCAGGATATAACCGAAAGTTCACAAAAACACTTATTTAAACCTGCAAGATTTTATTCTAGATACAAAACTAAATATAACAGGAACCTTAAAGGGTCTACTTTTCAAATATATATGTAGCTTTAATCAAAATAGTTTTAGATATTTGCGAGAGAAACAAAAATAAGCAGAGACACAATTTTCAGCATGAGTTAGACTGTGGCGCTTTTTTCCCACCCATTGAGTCGATCTGGCATTCATATGATAAAGACATGGTAATTCTGGACATGCAAGTGGAGGATTAACAGGACTAAACAAAGAGAGCTAACATGAACAAACACCTCTCACCTATCTTATGAATATTCAATCTAGGAACCAGTGAATGAGTGAAACAACATCAACTCACATTTGTTAAGCTTTAGAAATAAAATCACATATAATTTATAAAAACTATAATGACCAGTGTGTAGCCAACACCTCTGTTTATTCAGTTATGAGCCCAAAAGTCTTGGCTAGAAATGTTTAGAGTGTTTTTTTCACAATATATCAGAACATCTGAAAATAGGTTTTTGGAAAGTTGAAGTTTAGAGCTATATATAGATTTATGACACTCTTACAGTTTTGACGCTGTTGTTGCTGAGTTTGTGCTGAACAAAAACATGTGTAACACTTTGGAAAAAATAATTTAGATGCTCATAATTTGTAAAATGTGAAGGCATGTCAGACTACATCAGAGTGTCTGAAATATCCTCAGACTACAGAGGGTTAATAGTTTTCTGTCAGTGATATTAATTGTTTGAACTGTGTTCAATAAAGTTGAGGTACATCACTTTATGTGTTTACTTGCTATTAAGGTTTGTGTGAAGATCACATTTTAGCCACATATGCATGTGACAGAAAATTATGAAAGTTTCACATACTTTCTCACAACTTTGAGCAAATTTTCTTACAATTGTGTTTAATTGAAAATTTCACAGAAGTTTCAATTAAATATATATTTTTTCATCATTAAAATGGCCACATTTTGCTGTTATTTGCAAGCATTGGCCAGTCTTTTCAGATGTGCTTTCCATTATTTTGTAGAAATCTGCACAAGTTTGTATTCACATCATTCTGGGGAGCTTAAACATTTTCTGCTGCTTATTGTCCAAGTAATAGAAAACATTCATTGATGCTGCGATTTAGAAAGCCTTAGTCCACATCTCAGATGTGCAGGTTCTTTTGTTTTTGTCTATTTCTAGCTTCTTGACAGCTCCACATCTTTTCACACCCACCGTGTTGAGCTGTCTTCTCACTGTGGAAGGACGAACAGAAACACCTGTGGATGTTTTCACATGTGGAGCCTGAATATGGATTTATTGAACTCTTAATGACAGAAGCTTTAAAAACAGTTTATCTGATGGTGAAAGTGTTGGTGGTCTACCAGGATTGTGTTCAGCCCCATTAAAATGTAGCAAAACGTTTATTTAAACAAAAACAGTAGTTGAACCCATAATATTACGCAAGCAGAACTATGGAAGCTGAGAATTATATTAACATGTTTGCTGACTGGTAACACGTCAATCAAAGCAGACTGTACAATGGTCAGTCGTTTGTACAATTA
>BRDA01067762.1:0-13257 GCA_036984385.1 Crenuchus spilurus | reverse complement strand
TGGACTGGATTATCAGGTGCTAGCCTGCTACAAGCAACCAGAGACAGATGGCATTGGAGAGAAGTGACTCGTCTGTGCAGCCTATCATCGCGAAGTGATGACGGCGTGTGACATGACATGGTTAAATATTTCACTTAAACTCTACTTACTTCTTATAGAAATGTAGTTTTCTACTCAGCAGCCTTTCAGAGATTCCCAAACTAATTCCAGTCTGAATAAAGTTCAGGTCCTACGCTGAGATTTGCTGCATGTACTGAAGAAAACGTCCAGTTTGATTTTAACCATATTTTTCCTCCTACATGTCATTACTGATGGTCGGATCAAGGAAGGAGTCAGATACACATGCAAATATGGAATTTAATCAAGTGAAAAAAGCTACTAAGCACATACAACAATGCACTCACGGGTAGTAATGCCAATAACAGAGACTGAATAGAGACACAGAAGGGCTTAAATAGGGAACACAGGCAGACATAATGATACACAGGTGCACACAATAATGAGAAGGGTGTGACTAAGGCAGGAACAAGGGTGGAGACTCAACACACATAGACACTGAAAGGGTGACACTAAACACACTAGACAACTTGACTTTGACTTTTGATGCTCATTTTTTTTGTCTATTGACTTGAGTTGCTGACACTACCGGATTATATCCAGTTCTGACTAACTCAAACTCTAGACTAGAGTCAACTAGCACATTCAGCTCAACTGAGAATCAGAGCTAATATTGGGGTAAACATTTGCAGTTTATCTCCAGCTTAGCAAGCTTGTTTTAAGCTTCTCTACTAATCTCGGGTGACACGGTGGTTTGTGGTTAGCACGTTGTCCTCTCAGCACTGAGGTCTTGAATTCAAGTCTCAAGCTGGGTGGAGTTTACATGTTCTCCCCGTGTCTGCATGGGTTTCATCACACAGTCCAACAAACGTGGGGGTCAGGGGAATTGGGTTCTATAAATAGTGTGTAGGTGTGCACCCAGTGATGGATTGCCACCCTGTCCTGTGCCCGTTGAGGGGGTAGGGGACTAACCGCAACCCTGATCAGGATGAAGCGGATGGGATAATGGATGGATAGATACCAGTGGAAGACCGTGCATTTCACACCTAGTCCTTCAGTAATGCTCCGTCTGCATCAGTCTACCCCTCAGAAACTAATGTATGGTTATAAAAACCATTTAATATGCAGAAATACAGTATAAAGAGCCATTGCATCACAGACAGATAACTCCTGTAGCCTTAATAAATGCCTCTATTGAATAAACAAACCAGGAGTGCAATTCTCCTACTGCAGCTACTGGTGCAACACATGTAAAAAAACATCAATAATAACCTCATATGCATACCTCATGCAATATTATTTAGGAAAAAAACACAATTTTACTCACCAAAAAATCAAATTATTTGTAAACAAAATCCATCCTCCTCTCTTTCCTCAAAAACAGTGCATTTACTCTGTTGTACAGATTATCTGTGCACTTCAGTTCCATCAAGAAGTCCTTTCCTATCTACATCAAAGCTAATGCTAACCATACTGACTATCCAAACAATGGGTCTGAATACGGTGACGTTGCCTGATGCCTGCTAGAGGGCCCTGGTGACACCAACTCAAAATCTGATTGGTTGAAACAACAGTTTCATCAACATTTATTTTGTGTTAAGGGAGCCTTCAGAACGACTTGTGAAGGCCTCTGCAGACATCTTTAACCCTGCCTGGCAACAAATGATGGCTGAAATGTGATTGGTTAAAATGATTTAATATGAACATACATGTATGGAAACAGCACAACCAAAAAAAGCTATAAAAGGAAGCGGACAGAAGATTTTTAATTATTTAATAAGTATTCATGGACAAAGTATAATAGTTTGTAATTCAGATATTTCTTAGGCAAGCAGAGAAGGCCTTGCAGGCCCTGATGGCCCACCACTGATGGATACTCATGTCTGACTATAATATAATGTGTCACTCACATTAGCGACAAAACTTAGCCACTCAGTATTATTGCTGTAAATGAAAGAAAACAGTTTCAGATATCTATTGTAGTACATATTTTGATCAAAAACAAAACTTAAATTCACAAAAAAAGTTGTTTTGAAAAAAACAAATTTTGAAAAAAAAGAATGACTTTGACCTGGTTTTCCCTGGTGGGGTCACATTTATGTCTACTTTGGGCAAGAGCCTTACAAAGTGGCCACACGGACCCACATGCTTAAAAGCAGTTTCTCTCACTTGGCCTGCTGACCACATTATTGGCGCGCTAAACTAAAACAATCAGTCTTATCGCTCATGGCTGATTATGGACTTCTCCAGACCTCTCCAGCAGTGGAGACCACCTTCACATTGGGCTGGTAGAGCTCTGTCAGAGTCCTCATTCTTTTCAAGCTGACAAGGAGCAGATGTGAAAACTACCATCATTCATCAAGCTCCTCATGGCACTCGTGACATACTAGGCCAGTAAATAGAAATCAGAGATTAGGCCTCTCTAAAGCCAATGTGATTGCTAGAATGAAGGAAACAGTACTTGTGTTCTGCTAGCAGTCTTAATTAATGATGGTAGTTCCTTGTACCACTTTAATCTCAGATTTAAAGTTTTTTAAAGACATTTTTAATGCATTGACAAATACAATTTAAGACAGAAAAGATGTTGAAAGTTTCGTTGATAGAACAGAGAAAATGTGTTGAGTCTTTGGAAAACAACTTTTCTTTTTTTTGTTCAGCGCTGAGAATATTGTCAAACCATTACAAACTACTAACCCATCAGAGAACCGTTTAAGCACATGAATAAGCTTAAAAACTAAAGTTCTCAAAGTGTAAAATGAATGTTAATGACTTTGTGTGAAAAACAACACAAATACAATAAGTACATCATGACTCTTCATGCGAGAAACTAATGAATGCTGGCATAGACCCAACTGGCATTAGCTGTGCTTTACAGATCTCTAATTGCATAATTGCACCTTGCTTTGCATCCTTCTAGTGCCAACCACCTCTCGTCTTCCTCCAGCCATGTTTTATTAAAATCCCGAGTTGGGTCATCTCTATCTAGCAACCATGACTGAAACTTTGGTCGCTTCTCTCTCTCTCACAGTTTGAGTAGTCTCAAGAGCTGACTTCATAGAAAAACAACGATTTGAGAAGGTCAATTATAACAGTAGTGTGATTGTTTAGCCATTTAATATAGTGGTAATTCATTACATTGCAGCTCATTAGAACGCTGCATGTTGTAGAATGCATTGGTTATAGACAGTTATATATGCTGATACTTAATGTTTCATTAAGCTAAGTCACAGAATACACAGAGTGAGTTGAAAATGCTTTGGACAACCTTACACACACAAGCAGGTCCTGAACTATTGTTCAAGTCTTTGCAGCCACCTGCGTCTCCATGTACTCTTTTTTGTGAAATTTCAGCATAGAGCATTGCAGACGTTTGCAAAGCTACATGCTTTCTCAACATTTTTGATGTAGAGGGTGCCATATTCTGGTGAATTGAGTGTGTACAAAGTATGTGGACAGAACTCTACATGCAGTCTGTGCATCCACATTGAAACATTTCAGACTGACTACTTTTGTACAGTGGGAGGCTTTGTCTGTACACGATGATCAATTCAAATGTGTAGTGATGTCCCCAGACATGTTGACTTATCACCAAAAAACAATATTTCCAAAATCACACAGTGTATGACTGGCTTTAGATGTTTTACAATAAGCCCCTGTGTTTTCTCCATCAGCCTTAAACACATCATCTGCAAATGTAATACCTACAGCATCTACATTGGTTGGACAATGACTCTGAAACAGCTGGTTTTAGACCACAATAATATATTAGTAGGTGTTGTGCCTCCTTTTGCAGCCAATACAGCGTCAGTTCATCTTGGGAATGACATACAAGTCCTGCACAGTGGTCAGAGGGATTTTAAGCCATTCTTCTTGCAGGATAGTGGTCAGGTCACTACGTGATGCTAGTGGAGGAAACCGTTTCATGACTCGCTCCTCCAAAATACCCCAAATAATATTTAGACACACAGACTTGCTGTCTTGGTCACAGATGTGCCAGCAAGACGTGCACCAACAATTTGTCCTCTTTTGAACTCTGGTATGTCACCATAATGTTGTGTGCATTGTAATATACTATATAACTGTGCTCTTACCTGCTAACTGAACCTTCACACTCTGCTCTTACTGGTGCAATGTGACATTAATGAAGATTGGCCACCAGACTGGTCCAATTTAGCCATGAAACCTCCCACACTAACATGACAGGTGTTTCACTTTCATTGTCCAACCCCTGTAGTTAAGGAGTTGCAGGAATTATGGATCCCAATAAGGAAGTAGGAATGGCATTCTTTATTCTGAACCAATAGTGCTAAACAGTCACTCACCTCACAGGACTGGATGCAGTGAATCTGCTCAGGGTTTGGATGCCACTTCATTGTCCCTGTGCAGACAATGCTCTGTATGCAAGTACACACACAGACACAAAGACAGAGATTCCATCAATACAATTTCAACCTACTGCAGTTAGTAAAACAAAAGCTAAGGATTAGCAATATTGCTCAGTTCATCAGCTATTCAGAATATCTCCCTCCGTTTCAATGCCAAGATTCTGACCTGTTGTCCTATCTCTACATGCAAGAACATAAAAGGCCTGAAAAAACAGATTTAATCACTGACTCTCTCTGCTTGTCTGTCTTGTTGGGATAGACGTTTCATTGATTTGATGTGAAATTTCGATTCGTTCCCACATGTGGAAATCGGATCCATTACTGGGGCTGTTTCATCACAGAATTCTTGGAAATCAGTCCCTTATCTGCACTTCATCTCCCCTCCTACCTTGACCTTTCCTCCATCGCACTTACCCAATCTGCAAGAGTTTGGACGCTGTTCCTGGATAGCACAGTCTATGTAAGGGTGCTGAAGTATGGTTATAAACAGTGCAAAAAAAAGCCTGACACCTAGAGAGAGTGCTTTAGTGTGTGGTATTTTAATTGTCTCCCATATAAACATATCCCCCAAAATCACCGCTGTTACAAATTAGTTTGGAAGGACATGGTCAACCTTTTCACTTCAAAAAAGGCAACAGAACAAGGCACAAGGCAAACCTAACACTCAGATATGCCAGCAATGTGACTCCAGTTCCAAACTCTGCTCTTTTGAGCCCCGTAGGTTCCTGGCAGCTGCTACGGCCACCCAAACAAAAATCAAGTATCTGAGCATTTTACTTTAGCTTGCTGTCAAACACATCACAATCCATAGGAAATGATTCCAAAGATTCAAAAGGCATTTCTGAGGCTCAGACTTGATTGCATGAGATTGAGCACATCCATATGCATTGCTGTTCTACAAAGGGATTTGCAGTGTTGTTATGCAGAGAGGTCAGTTTACAGAGAGAACTTTGGTTTCTCGTCAGAGCATTTGCATTGGTCTGGTCTGAGCTCATCTACATGTGCATGAAGAGTTATTATGCAGAGGGCAAAAAGAGAGCTACAGAATGTTTAGGCCTTCAAGAAAAACAAACAGCCAGTGGTATCCAATAGCATACTGTGGTGAAACCCCCCATTACCTCACCTGAACCTTGGTGGGCAGGACCCAGTGTTTGAGAGTATCAGCCGTGGAGTTATTGGCCAACACCACAGGGTCACTCAAGGCCACGATGCATGTTGGGTAGCAGACCGCACCTGCAGCGACACAAAGCAAGCTTTGCTCAAACCTTCATTTGCATCTGTTGAATATATTCATGTGAATGCACAAATGTGCTCAAGCCAAGAAGTGGTCATCCGTAGCTCAACAGTTTGTCAGGTCAGTGTGCATGAATACTGAATGTAGTCTTCTTTCCCAAGCATGTTCAGACCTTTTATTATGCTATAAGTACGGTGGCCAAGAAGACCCAACATGCTGCAAATACACAAAACATGTTCATCAAAATGAAAACTTTTGCACTACATTTAACAAACGTGCTGCAGTTTCACAAAACAATTCACAAATGTGCTGCAAAACCATTCACAACACAACGGAAATGTGTTAAGGACACTTAAAGGACAGATGTGTGTTAAAAACACTTAAAGGACAGAGGTGTGTTAAGGACACTTAAAGGACATATGTGTGTTAATTACACTTAAAGGAAGGAAGTGTGTTAAGGACACTTAAAGGACAGATTTGTGTTAAGGACATTTAGACGGAAGTGTGTTAAGGACATTTAAAGGACGTATGTGTGTTAAGGACACTTAAAGGACAGATGTGTGTTAAGGACACTTAAAGGACAGATGTGTGTTAAGGACACTTGAAGGAAGGAAGTGTGTTAAGGACACTTGAAGGAAGGAAGTGTGTTAAGGACACTTGAAGGACAGATGTGTATTAAAAACGCTTAAAGGACGGAGGTGTGTTAAGGAAACTTAAAGGATGTATATGTGTTAAGGACATTTAAAGGACGGAAGTGTGTTATGGACACTTGAAGGAAGGAAGTGTGTTAAGGATGCTTAAAGGAAGGATGTGTGTTAAGGACATTTAAAGGATGGAAGTGTGTTAAGGACACTTAAAGGATGGATGTGTGTTATGGACACTTAAAAGATGGATGTGTGTTAAGGACATTTAAAGGACAGATGTGTGTTAAGGACACTTAAAGGATAGAAGTGTGTTAAGGACACTTAAAGGATAGAAGTGTGTTAAGGACACTTAAAGGACGTATGTGTTTTAAGGACGCTTAAAGGACGTATGTGTGCTAAGGACGCTTAAAGGATGGATGTGTGTTAAGGACATTTAAAGGATGGATGTGTTTAAAGGATGCTTAAAGGATGTATGTGTGTTAAGGATGCTTAAAGGACGGATGTGTGTTAAGGACACTTAAAGGATAGATGTGTGTTAAGGTCATTTAAAGGAAGGAAGTGTGTTAAGGACACTTAAAGGATAGATGTGTGTTAAGGACATTTAAAGGACGGAAGTGTGTTAAGGACATTTAGAGGACAGATGTGTGTTAAGGACACTTAAAGGATAGAAGTGTGTTAAGGACACTTAAAGGATAGAAGTGTGTTAAGGACACTTAAAGGATAGATGTGTGTTAAGGACATTTAAAGGATGGAAGTGTGTTAAGGACACTTAAAGGCCGTATGTGTGTTAAGGACGCTTAAAGGATGGATGTGTGTTAAGGACATTTAAAGGATGGATGTGTTTAAAGGATGCTTAAAGGATGTATGTGTGTTAAGGATGCTTAAAGGACAGATGTGTGTTAAGGACACTTAAAGGATAGATGTGTGTTAAGGTCATTTAAAGGAAGGAAGTGTGTTAAGGACACTTAAAGGATAGATGTGTGTTAAGGACATTTAAAGGACGGAAGTGTGTTAAGGACATTTAGAGGACAGATGTGTGTTAAGGACACTTAAAGGATAGAAGTGTGTTAAGGACACTTAAAGGATAGAAGTGTGTTAAGGACATTTAGAGGACAGATGTGTGTTAAGGACACTTAAAGGATAGAAGTGTGTTAAGGACACTTAAAGGATAGAAGTGTGTTAAGGACATTTAGAGGACAGATGTGTGTTAAGGACACTTAAAGGATAGAAGTGTGTTAAGGACACTTAAAGGATAGAAGTGTGTTAAGGACACTTAAAGGATAGATGTGTGTAAAGGACAATTAAAGGACGGAAGTGTGTTAAGGACACTTAAAGGCCGTATGTGTGTTAAGGACGCTTAAAGGATGGATGTGTGTTAAGGACATTTAAAGGATGGATGTGTTTAAAGGATCCTTAAAGGACGGATGTGTGTTAAGGACACTTAAAGGATAGATGTGTGTTAAGGACACTTAAAGGATAGATGTGTGTTAAGGACATTTAAAGGACGGAAGTGTGTTAAGGACATTTAAAGGACGAAGTGTGTTAAGGACACTTAAAGGATAGATGTGTGTTAAGGACATTTAAAGGACGGAACTGTGTTAAGGACACTTAAAGGACAGATGTGTTTTAAGGACATTTAAAGGAAGGAAGTGTGTTAAGCACTTAGGAAACACTTCTGTTCTGTTGTGAAGGGTTTTGCAGCGCGTTTGTTAAATGTAGTGCCCATGTTGTCATTTTCATGAAAGTGTTTTCTGTATTTGCAGAGGTTTTGTGAATCTGCAGCGTGTTGGGTCTTCTCGGCCCATATAGAAGACATAACTCCAGCAAATAGACTGCAACTATTTTGAAACAGTTAATACAGTGTAATGTAAACAAATTTCAGTTTCCAACAGGAAAGAAACATTACTTAGAAATAAACCAAATAGGTATCAAATTGGCTTGAAAGATGAGAACCAATATATCCTCACCTACACCATAGCCATCATCACAGGTGTACTCTACAAAGTTGAGCTCTGAAGGGGTTGGGCAGGCTCCCTCAATCTTCTCACACATGGGGAAGTCTTCAGTCCATCTGCCATCTTTGGTGCAGTGAATTGTATACTACAAACAAGACAAGAACAAGAAGTCTTGAGATGATTGATTATCAGGTTGATTACAAAACTAAAGGTAATTTAACATTCCCACTACAAGAAAAGCAATAAAAAAGAAATCCTTTAAAGGTCTTGGAATAATTATAGTCTGTATTTACCCTCTCACTAGGGTCCGGACAGTGTAGGGTGCACATGCTGTCAAAGTCCAGGTGGTTGGTGCATGTGTACATGCCCTCAAACATGGCAGGCAGAGCAGGGCATGAGACAGGGGAACAACCACCATCCTGCCACCTCCCACCTTCTAAACATTCCAGCCTCAGAAACCGCCTGAAAAACATACACATTTGGGACACTTTCATTATGAATTTTGGGAACATGACTGGGTTACAGATTTTCACCTGCTTATATTTTTAACCTCTCACAACATCTCAATCCAGTGCACAAATGTTTCCAACCAAGCAAATGTTATGCTGAGCATGCTGAGCATTATGGGTAGACAAATTCAAGCAACACAGCATTTGTACAATTCATTAACCATCAGGCCCTGGCTTTCAGAGAGCTGTTTATCGGGGAGAAACCCACAGAAGCGAATAAGTTACCTGATTATTGCAAAACACTTTTCTTGAAACAGCCATAAACACTACGCTGTACTCTCATAATGGAATGCCTCTTAGAGCAAACATGTCAAAGGTATTAATAAACAAGAGCATTTAGGAGCATTTATTAGACCTGCTGGCTATCATTTGCAGTATGAATGGCCAATTAAAAGTGCTTAAGAGACATTCATATATTTTACCAGCTAGTTTAACAACCCATAAAGCCACAGCAGGTGTAAATTTTGGCCTCCTCTGACCTTCTTAAGTGATACAAATCTACATTGTCTAACCAAATGCCTGATTGTTGACTTTATGCATCCATCAAAACAAAGAGATGAGTCTATTGGAGAGATATTAAAGACATGGAGTGAAATCTTGATCTTATTAGAAACACATGGACCATTTAAATGTGTAAGAAAATTGTTTATAGTATTTGTCAACACATCGGTTCCAAAACTCAATGTAGACAGGTTAAGCTGTCAAAAAGGTACTACACAGGTATAGTTTTGTTCCCCAAAATATAAACAATATAAAAATACCCTTAAAAATACAAACCCAAATTAAAAATGTTGGGACAGTGTTCAGGATAAATAAATAAATGTAAATGAAAACAGAATGTGATCTGCACATGTCATAGACCCATATTGTTTTCACAACAGAACATAGAACACATATCAGATGTTGAAAGTGAGACATTTGACCATTTCATGAAAACTGTCAACTCATTTAGATCGATAGCAGCAACGCATCTCAAAAGCATTGAGACATAAGCAAAAAAAGGCTGGAAAAGTAAGTGGTATTAATAAAGAAACAGCCGGAGAAGCAATTTTCAAGTCACATGACTGGGTATAAAAAGGGCAGAGAGGCAAAGTCTCTGCAAAGTCAGAGATTCACCAATTTGCGATAAACTCTAAAAATTGTGGAACAATTTCAAAAGTGTTCCTTAACATAAAATTGCAAAGACTTTGAATATTCCTGCATCTACAGTACATTATAAAATCAAAAGATTAAACCTGGAGAAATCCATGTGTGCATGGTACAAGGCTAATATTGGATGCTCATGATCTTCCAGCCCTCATGCAGCACTGCATTAAAAACCGGTATGAATCTGTACTGGAAATCACTGCATGGGCTCAGGAACACTTCCAGAAATCATTGTCTGTGAACACAGCTCAATGTGCAATCCACAAATGCAAGTTAAAGCTGTATGATGCAAAGAAGCCACTTGTAAACACAATCCAGCAATGCCAGTTTTTATTCTGAGACAAAATGAAAAACTGTTCTGTGGTCAGATCAATCAAAATGTGATTTTTTTTAAACTATGGTCATGTGGACTAAAGAGCAGAGAAACCATCCAGATTGTTATTGTCATTCAATTCATAAGTCTGCATCTCTGATGGAATGGGGTTGCATTATTGCCTATGGCGTGGACAGCTTATGCATCCATCACAACAGCATGGCTTCACAGAAGAAGAGTCAGGGTGCTGAACTGTTCTGCCTGCTGTTCAGACCACATTTGGTGCATCATGAAAAGAAAAATCAAATAAAGACTGAGAGCTGTTGAACACCAAGAAAGCAACATCAAACAAGAATGGGGCATCATTCCTCTTCTAATGCTCTAAAAGTTGGTCTCCTCACTTTCCAGATGTTTAGACTGTTGTTAAAAGAAGAGAGGACACTACACAGTGGTAGACATGGTCCTGTCCCAACTTTTTTGAGATGTGTTGCTGTTTTAAGTGTGTCATAAAATAGCAAAATGTCTCACTGTCAACATCTGATAAGTGTTCTATATTCTACTGTGAATAAAATAAGGGTCTATGAGTTGTGTAGATCATTGTATTCTGTTTTAATTTTCATTTATTTCCATTTTACAAAGCGTCCCACAAGTTACACAGTGTAACTCTTTTGGAATTGGGATTGTAAAACCAATTAATTAAAAGGTTAAATTGGTTTTACAATTAGAGAGAACAGATATATTTGTATATTTTCATAAATTAGCAGAACTCAATAAAACTACGATACCACCCCAGTGATAGTAAATATACCTCCTCGAGATAGTCCAGTTACCTTTTAACTGAGCTTGAAGTGTAAAAATATGTTCTGTGTAAAAATAATGAGATACGTAATATTTTCACAACTTAAAAAATGTACTTACTTCCTTAATTTTTTGCTCAGGGTACCAGTGACATAGTAACCAGGGTTGCATTTGTACCGACACACAGTGCCCACATCGTGTCTGCTACCTTGACACTGGGGCACCAAGAGTTTTGCGTTTGGAACAACTGGTGGATCCACACACTCAATCTTACAATATGCTTCAGGGAAGGACCACAGGCCATCCTCAAGGCAGGCCAATGTATCACTCTCACCTGGGCAAAATCAAACATTAAGTGTGAAAGAAAGAACAAGAAAATGCTGTGCCATCTTACAAACCATCTTCTCTAGAAAGGTTTTAATAGAAATCTAAAGCTGTTTTCTTTCAAAAATTAATGAATGCCAAAGGACTTCATGCTAACGTGTACCTTATGTGGTACATATGCCTGAAAGGTGCTTGAAGCCAGATGATGGTGGTATGGTAAAAGATATCTAATTAGATTTCATGAAAAGTTCTTAAGCAATTTTATTGGTTAATAAAAATATAATGAATTTTGAAAAAACTTTATTAGATGTACAAGGCGGCAGCCCATTTTGTAGCCATGGCTGAAATTAGCAGCACCAAAAATGGCTGCAAATGGTCCACTGTATTTTCCTAACATGTTCAATGGTCAACTAAAACTACTTTTAAACTCAATGACATGTTACTTATAGTATTTTCTCTAAGCAACTGACCTTAAAATCATAAATAGGGTTCAAAAGACTCAAGCAAATGGACAGTAGTAACGCCTGTGTGTATTTTACAGCACATCAGGATAGTGCACTCCAGCACCAAACTAAAAAAGTCTTGCCATCAAGACCAATAAGCATAGCTGCTCAGTGATGCAATGCACTCCTGCATCCTGAGAACCCACTGACCACAGACTGTTCTGCAACCTGCCAGAGGGAGGAACCTGGGTAGTCTATCTGAGTGCTGTATTTGGGCCATGAAGGAAGGGTGGGGAGGGTCCAGTTGACCCCTGGGCCACCCTGGACTAGGTGAAGGGCAGGGTGGGAGCTCAGGGTCAGGCTGATTGGGGTTTGTCTATCATGAGGGCCTTTCTGAGGGTTGCTGTAGTATGTAGCAGAGGCTGAAATGCGCTCTTGTTATTGCCCGGTTTCCTCTCTCCACCTGCGTGTTGCCCTCCTACGGCTGTCCCAGCCCCATTTTCCTGTTTACACAGCCAGAAGCAAGAGGCCTCTGGAAGGGAACCAGGGGTGGCCGCCAAGACAACGTACCATCCACACACACACATACAGAGGCCCCTAAATCCCCAGCCAAACAAAGGCAGACATGAACTTTGAGGATCCATAAAATATGCTGAGGATATATAAAATATGTACACAAAACACACACAGCTACATCTAAGCTGGGGTCTCTGAGCAGTAAACAGTGTGAAAGAAGCTGAGGCTCTGTTACCCTGTAGGATGGCTGGAGTGTTGCAGGAGAAAGTGCACTGCTTGCCAAAGGTGGTGCCCCAGGGGCAGGAGAAGGAGGCGAAGTAGACATGTGACTCATCAGGCAAACCACAGTCCACTGGCTGACAGGTGACCATGTGGTTCCAAACACCATTTTCACAGCTCAACTCTGCCTCTCTCTGAGATGAGTAGAGACATGAATTAGTGACACAGAGAGAGATGCCTTTATGTTCTGTCTTTCTGAGACTGGTGAAGGTGTAATCCCTTAAAACCACGGCTTATTATTTAGTTTTCCCAATAGTCAATATTCAGTAGCTAATACAGTGGAACCTCGGTTATCGTTTGCCCTGCTTATCATATAATTCATTTATTGTTGACTTTTGGGGGAAATTTTGTCCCATTTATCATTCATCTGACCGGTTTTCATTGGAATGGCCACGTGACTAGCCGCTAATTTCATGAACACAAAGCATCCATACATGCGTTCGTCACTCACCCAAGTGTTCATTTTGCATTCTGATGTTTTTCTCATTGTTGCTCTGGCTTTGTTTTTTGTTGTTTCTCTGGCTTTGTTTCTCATTCTTGCTCTGGCTTTGTATCTTGATTTGTCTGGCTTTGTTCTTCACTGTTTCTCTGGCTTTGTTTTTCACTGTTTCTCTGGCTTTGTTTCTCATTGTTGCTCTGGCTTTGTTTCTTGTT
>BRDA01067760.1:0-10823 GCA_036984385.1 Crenuchus spilurus | reverse complement strand
GTCCATAAACAACCTCAATAAACACTATTAATCACTAGAATAGGAGATATTAGTCTACAAACAACCTCAATAAACACTATTAATCACTAGAATAAAAGATATTAGTCCATAAACAACCTCAATGAACACTATTAATCACTAGATAATATTAGTCTATAAACAACCTCAATAAACACTATTAATCACTAGATAAGGAGATATTAGTCTTACTGTTAAACATCAACTTAATATACTTTTTTTTTTGAGTGTTTTGAGTGTTTGCACTTTTTCTTGAGTAAGGAATTTGAGCTCCTGGTAATTCTCTGATAAATACTACCAGCCTGGGCTACAATTCTGTCATTCATTTTATGTCTCGTATCGCTTGTTAACAAGAAGACTTTTAACACAGCTTGAGATGGTGCGCTGAGGCAATGCAGAGGTTCTGCGGCATCTTTTCCCCAACAGCCATGAGCGAGTCACAAGACTGAGGAGGGTTTTGCTACCTGGCACCCGAGGCACGCCCGGAGGAAGCTGAGCACAGAGGGAGAGATTGGAGCGGCACCCGTCACCATCACCCGCACACGACCCCCCAGAGACTCCTGCAGAGAGAGGAATACAAACACTGAAGAACCATCCCTCCTAGGAGCACAGCAAGACACTAAGCACACCTTCATTACCATCTCAATCCCTTCTTCCATTTCAAACTTCCTGCTCTTTCAACTCATTCTCCCTCCATTCCTCTCAGAGGAACACTGAAGCCAGCTCTATGTTCAGGCCTGATGGGGATACCTGCACTTTGTGGAAGATGAACTTGTCCCATATGCTGTTGTTTCGGATGATGCCCTGCTTCACCTCTGCATTTTTCCGTTCAATGGCGAAGTTCAGCAGCCATTTCTTAAATGGAGTTTTGGCCCCACTCTGAACCTGAGGGGACGAGGAGGGGTAGCTTAACAATGACAGGCTTATACAGGATAAACAGCATTTCACTGTGCAGACAAGTAAATCTAATGGCCGAATGTATGTGTACACATGAGAAAGAGGAAGAACAGAAGAGATTATACCCTGTCATACACACGATTGAGGAGACGTGGAACCACTGGGAAAATTGTGGGCTGCAAGGATTTTAAGTCGTCAGTAAGCAGCCTGATATCACCCTGGAAAAAGCCGACCCTTCCACCGGCTCCATACAGCACTGTCTGACAGACAAACACACATACAGTCCTGACTTTAGAATGACTATTTATTTTATTATTATTATTATTATTATTATTATTATTATTATTATTAAAAAAAATAAATTAAAATTAAAAAAAATAATAATAGTATGACTATTTTATTATTATTATTATTATTATTATTATTATAAAAAATAAAATAAAATAAAATAAAATAATAAAAAAATAAAATAGTATGACAATTTATTATTATTACTTGTATTATTATTATTATTATTATTATTAAATAAAAATAATAATAAAATAAAATAATAGCATGACTATGGCACTATGTAAATTTTTTCCCCGCGTGAGCAGAATATTTTTTATTTGCAAAGTTCTGATTTTACCATAACATGCTATCTCATTGCATGTTTAAAGTGTACATTTAAAAAACGTGGGGTCTTTTAAATAAAGAAAATATAAATCTTCAAGAACAAATCATTCTTCTTTCTTAGTGAGGATGTTAAGAGGTTAAAGTGTCTTTATGTAAATGAGCTCTGCTCTGTGCTGTATTCTACCTTATTCAGAAAGCAAAAGCTTTATATGTTCAATGTGAACAGGCAAGGCAATATTGTGCTGAAGACGTAATTTGTGTATATAGTACACATCAAAAGTTTGGACACACCTTCTGGACATTTTTCATGATTTAAAAATTGTTTGCATTTTAGATACATATGGAATTATTTAGTAAACAAAACAGTGTTACACAAACCAGAATATGTTTATATTTGACATTCTTCACAGTAGGCACCTCTTGCTTAGATGCAGCTTTCTTGGCATTTTCTCAGTCAGCTTTATGAGGTAGTCACCTGGAATGGCTTTCAGTTAACAGCTGTGTCTTGTCAAGAGCTCATGACTTGCATTTCTTGCCTCTTAATGTGTTTGAGACATCAGTTGTGTGTCTACGTTGAAGTAAAATCTAAAACATGTTTTGGTTTGTTTAACACTTTAAGTTTACTACATGATTCCTTATGTGTTCACTCACAGTCTGGATGACTTCATCGTTCATTTAAAAAAAAAGAAAGAAAGAAAGAAAAAAAGAAAAACACTAAATTAGAAGGTGTGTCCAAACTTTTGACTGGCACTGTATGTAAACACACTGGTTTTCATGACATCACAATAACAATGAATTCAAAATGGACTGTTTATGCACTTTAATCTCCTTATAAGAACAATGCAAATTCAATATAAACAGTCATGTTTACATATTACATTAAAATCTTTTATTTGAGAAACAACAATAACATGTGTTTTTCTTTAATATGAGCTCTTTAAGTCTTGTATAGAACTGAAATGATTACAAATCCTATTTAGTCTAGGTTTCAGCTTATTTTGGGGCTGGGAAATGAAGTACAATTTAAACCATTAGCGGCTTATAATTGAAGGTCCACTTTAAATAGTGAAAGCTTTACCTGTACAACTCTCTCAAACATGTGAGCCAGGGGCAGGAAGGAGATGGACACATCAGTGGTAAGTGGTGTAAAGGCACTCTGAGGAAATAGGAGTTTTTTAATATGTTAATGTTTCTGATTACAACTATAACACACTTTCAGCCACCACAGTGATATACTGTACCTCAAAGCTTTTAACGAAACTGGCAGCATCTGCGACTACATTTTCATGGGTTAACATGGCTCCTTTGGGGTCACCTGAAACAGCAGCATTTTGTACCTGTACCTGTTTCTGTAATTATTTTAAGTGATGTCATAGGCTGCTATAATTGGCAGAGGACATGATGTACTTACCAGTAGTGCCACTAGTAAAGCACACAATGCTCAAGTCTTGTGGTTTTGGTGGCTAGAGGAATATAAATGATCAAGAAAATGCAGAAAAAAATTAAATAAGCATGAAAAAGAATCACATTTTGTTACATTTCTTTTCAATACATAACATTACACTGCTTACAAAATTGTTTGCAATAAGATTAAAACAAAACAAGAACTCACCACCGGTATGCGAGGATTATCTTTACCCACAGCCTAAAAAGTATACAGAACTGTATCAGTGAATAAACAATAACAAATGACATCACCATGTGTATCATATTTGCTACGCAAGATTCTGTGACCTCTATTTTATCAATGTGATCAATATTTACCCTGTTGTATATCATTTGAGACATGTAGTCTGCCATCTAGTGGATTATCAATGTACTGCAGGCAGTGGAACAGCTTTTTTTTTGCCTTAGCAAAATGTCTGCTGACAGGTAGTCATCCACACAATTTTTTCAGGAAAACCTTTGCTGATTTTGGAGAACTTATGGTAAGAATAACATCAATATTGTTAGTAATTTTTTAAAATACATGCTTCCTGTGTTGAAGCAATGCAAACCGTGTTAAAAATGTGTGTTTCAAACTTTATACTGCAGGGATATAAGGTGCTCCAGTCTGGAATTGTCATGTGACATTTTAGTAATTTAATCTACAGCATTCCTGTCACAGTACAACCACACACTATTTTTGATGACTGATATAAATTGGTTAATCACTGAAATGCCATTTGAAAAGGAGTTCTTTGAAATTATAATCCCTACGCTGTGCTGGCCAATTATTTATGCGTGTAATTTTACATGTCAACGAGGCTTGAGGAAGAAGAGAGAAAAAGAAAGTACACTGAAAATGTCATCAATGTGATAATAGATGGCAATTCAAGTGACATAGAACAGTTAGGAGAAGAAGAGGAGGAGGTGGAATGGACTCCTCAGGCCATGCATGATGATGATGGAAGTTCAGCTAGCAGTGATGAGGATGAAAGTATAGCCCAGTCAAGCATGGAGGTTGAGATCTCAAGAACAACTCTGGACACAATCAGTAATGAGTCAGTGAAGGGCAAGTCAAAAAGCAAAGAATACAGATGGAGAACAATATAATATCAAGCTCCATCTGTCGATTTCATTGCAAGTGTTGAGGAAAGCACAGAGCATGTACTTCAGTTTGTTACTGATGAAATGCTACAGGAAATTGCTGAACAAACAAATATGTGCAGTGTACATAAGCAGGGCAAGTCAATAAACACAACTGCCAAAGAGATTGAGGAGGTTCTAGGCATGTAGCACAAATGCCCAGTGTGAGAGCCTACTGGGAGATGGAAACAAAGCTCCCCGCAGTTTGTAGTGTGATGTCTCAAGATCAAAATTGCTGACACTGATTCACTTTCAGGACAACCTCAGTGCATCTGATGATGCAAAGAAAGACAAATTGTGGAAGCTCAGGCCATGGTTACAAAAACAGTTTCTCTGCATTCCTCCCAGATTTCCTCTTATGTCGGCATTGAACCTGTGGGATACGCTGGGATCACAAATCCAAAACTCATGTGATGGTTCCCTGAGCAGCCATTGTTGAAACATATAACAACTTCATGGGAGGTGTTTACAAGTTCAGCTTCAGATCCCGAAGATGGTACATGTACATCTGGTGGCACACTGTTACTGTAGCAGTCATCAACGCTTGGAACCTATACAGAAGAGATCCAAAGAAGCTACCATCTAAAATGAAGCCAATGACTCTGAGAAAATTTCAGGCTTTGGTTGGCACTTCTCTCACAAGCGCAGGAAAGGTCAAAATCAGGTGTGGCAGACCACTGTCCTCTCCAGAAGCAACTCCAACATCACCCCATAAAAGGCCAAGCTGCAGTGCCCCTCTTGATGTGAGAAAGGATGGCATTGATAATTTTCCAACATGGGAAACCTGGCAGAGATGCAAGCACTGCACCAGCAATCACTTTTCACATGTCTACTGTGCAAAGTGTAAGGTACATCTGTGCCTGAACAAGGACAGAAACAGTTTTTATGCCTACCACAAAGCGAAATAAATGGCTGTAAAAAGTTCAATGTAAAAAAAAACAAAGAAGTAAACCGCCTAGAGTGTTCTAAACTTGTTAAATGTTATGGGCAAGACAGTCTTTTGTTTCTTAAATTAACATTGTTGTGAGCAAAATATTACCAAAACAGATAATATGTGACACAAAAAAATATCATAAACAAAGTGACATGGCAAAAAAAAAATTGATTTTGTTTAAAGGCCTTATATACAAGTCAGTTCTGAAAAAATTAGAATTTTCTGACAATTTTTTGATGGGTCAGGCTTTAAAGGGTTAACAAGTGGTGTCTGACTCTACCTCCACATCCTTTAGATTCATGACCTCCACTCCACTCTTGGAGGCTCGGTCTCCTAAGGCAGCATCAAAAGGGTCCATGATGATGATAGTCTTGAGCACAGGGGTAAGGTTTTTCTCACAGTTAGCAAGAAGTGTCTCTGCTTTGTTCTGTGTGTCACAAAGTACTGTAGATATGTTTGCTGTAAAAGGACAAAGACAATTAGGTCCCATATTCAAATATCTATCCATCAATTATCCTTAATAAGGAATTAATGCTTAATTCTGATCAAGGTCGCGCCCCTCACTGGGCACAGGGCAGGGCATTACACTATCCTAACCAAGCTCAAGACAGGGTAGATTCAAATATCAGTTATTTAATAGATTAGAAGTGAAATATTACCTTACATTACATTATATTATATTATATTATATTATTACATTACATTACATTATATTATATTATATTATATTATATTATATTATATTATTACATTACATTACATTACATTATATTATATTATATTACATTATATTATTTTATATTATTTTAAATTATATACACAGTCATATCAGAATATTATGAATTCAAGTCAGGCCGTCACAAATGCCATGTCACAAGGTTTGCAGCATGTATAAATATATGAGCACACTAGTCAGTTGTAGCAGAGTGCAAAACGTTCATCATGGGTAAAGGACAAAATGTGACTTGTGCCCAAAAGGGCATGATAATAGGGTACCGGGTGAAGGGTGATAGTATATCAGAAACCATTAACTTTGTGGGATGTTCTAGAGCAAAGGTACTGAGAATGAATTTATCGTACACTAAGTGCCTCCCAATAGCATAACAGTGGTACCTCACAGATCACTGTTACTAGAGACAAACAACTCCTGTGAGTGGTACAAAGCATTCGACACACCACAGTGGACCAGCACAAATGCCTTCAGACACCTTCCATTACCTAATGCAGTCCATGCCACAATATCTCATCCAAGAGGTGGTCATAATATTCTGATGTGACTGTGTATTATATTTTATTTCGAAAAGATATGACGTGCTAGTTGTAATGATGAGCCAAAACATCATGACCACATATGAGGTCGCTGATTTTTTTTAAGAGTGACAAACATTGCAGTCTGGGGTATAATAGATGACAAGAGAACAGTCTGAGAAAAAGAGGTGAAGACCTGAGAGATGCGTACTTCAGTGGGTCAGAGCTGATGTGGCAGCACACAGAGGACCAACAACCATGTAAAGTACATTGGTCATAATGTTTTGGCTTGACTCATTGTATTCTGCTTAGCACTCTGCTGTAAATCTTGATAAGGTTGCAGATGCTGTTGTCTTGCTGAGAGACAACGAGACATTCACAGACACAGAGAGTCAGAGAAACATGGTTTTATTTTCTTTTTGTGTGTCCGAGCTCATCTTTAATCTTTAATAATTTGGGGTGTCAAGGGAGTTCAGTTCACTGTTAAATCTGTTCCTGTGCCTCTAATGAAGCTGAGAGGTAAGCAGGTGTAATTACCTTTGTTAATGATGAATACCAGAGACTCAGGGCCCAGTGTGTCATATAGAGGAACTGCCACCATGGAATAGGTGTAGCAGGCCAGCTCAGAGATAATCCACTGCAGGCAAGAAGAAGACGAGCTAGTCAGCATGCAAAACAAAATCATCTACACCTTTAAAATGATGCAGGAAAATACATTTACTCAAAGTTCTACTCATCCCAAATCATATAAATCAACACAAATACAGTGGTACCTTGAGATATGAGCAGACCAACATAAAAAAAATTTTTAAGATACGAGCTGCGACTCCGTCCGCATTTTTGTTCGAGATCCGAGCGAAATTTCAAGATACGAGTGGCTGCTGCTAGTTGGCACGTTGGTGCAAAGGTCCAGTATGGGCAGCACAATACCTGCATCTCATTCTTTCTCACGTGTTACCCTCAGAATCAAGTCCAATCTCATGCGCTGTATTCCTTCTTGCATACTTAAAAAAAAATTATAGTAAAAATGCTTTAAACTCTTAAATTTTGATTATTTTAATAACATACATACAGTAATTATGTTAAATACTGTAAATATTACTTCATTATACACATTAATATTTATATGAATATTAATGTATATTAATATTATTATATTATATTATATTATAATATATTATATTCACTATGCATCTACAGTACCGTGCGCATCGAATTCCCCGCATATTTATAATGTTACAGCGAGAATTCCCCAAAAATTATTTTACACTAATATTTATTGAAATCTGAAATGGAAATATTTTGTTATGCATTGGTAAAGTGTATATATGTGTTTCTTAATTCAAAACATGTCTTTTTGTCCATAATTTAGGATGGTTTGGGGGCTGTTTCACAGGGCTGTAATGAATCTAAATCTAATTCAGTTATTTTAAATGGGAGAAATTTGTTTGATATACGAGTTGACTGACTTACGAGCTCTGTTACAGAACAAATTAAACTCGTATCTCAAGGTACCACTGTACAAACAAACATCAAGTTACAAGATGGTTGCTAATTATGTAATGTTCTTTTCTCCTTATGTCATACAGCGTCAGAAGCCTAAATGAGTCTACTTGAGCTAAAGCATAACACAGCATGAAGCGAAAACATGATGAGTTAGTAACAGTGCTAACTGAAGAGGAATACAGATTACACCACAGTTAGTTCCAACCACGCAATCTGATTGGCTGAGAGATGTTCCAGAAGTGATGATATTGACCGAAGCTCTTTATGTATTACTCCGCCACATACAGTAACCTAGCAATAACCCCAGCAATCCTCCCTTCCCCCTTCCCAAAATAGCACTTATCTGCACTGAGAACAGAAAGAAACAAAGTCAATACAGTAAAATAATTGGACTTTTAATTTATTTACAGCTCAGCTGAAGAGCAAAGATGAAGAAGACAGCAAACAACATCTGAGACATCAGTATAATCTATGTTTATTGTTTGTATAATAAACGGCTATTGAGGACATGATGTTCTTCCACTATTATAACTGATGCTCACAGTTGAATGATGCTGTTTTGGCAGCAGTGTCTGATAGAGGAACTATTTTATTTTACTCACAGAATATTGATACGCAAACAAATTGTTTGTCTTTATCTTAAAATCAAAGAAACACTGATAATAGAATTGTGGTATAATCACAATAATACACTTGAGGGTCATGCTTTAACATGAGATATTGGCATTGCTGTACTGATCTTCACACAGCACAGCACACCAGTGCCAATATCTCAATAGCACTCCCTCTCATGTATTATTCCTTAAATGTAAACCAGAAGCTGCAGCATGCAAACTCTCACCTCTGGTCGGTTCTGAGCGAAGATGCCAATGAATGAATCTGGTGAAGGTTTCAGACCGCTGTGGAGCAGCCCAGAGCCCAGATGCTCAGCCCTGTCTGAAACCTGTTTAAACCAGAGAACATCACTGCAGTTAACATCTCACTTCACAACCTCTCCTGCTAGCTGTACCAAGCCAATGTGAATACCTGTTTGTATTTCAGCCATTGATATGGCTTCCCAGTTTTTCTGTAGCCCAAGCATGGTCCATTTCCTGCACAGGACATATTATTGATTAAGTAAGACAGCGGAGGCTGACAAGAGTAAGCAGACAACCAAAGAGGTGTATGCAGTGTTGCGTGCTCAGGTAGTGCTGTTGGTACAGCAGTAAAAAAGTTTAACCCTCATATTATGTTTGGGGTCAATTTGACCCAATCCAATGTTTAACGTCTTTAAATACACGTATAATATGATTTTTATTTGCTTTTTATTTAATGACTTTTCCTAATTGCATGCTGATAACTGAGTAAACATAAAATTAACATGATAAAAAATTTTTTTAGCGTTCTGTACACGTATTGTATACATCGGTGTTCTTTGGAGTCAATTTCACCCCAGACTGTTTTAGCTGTATAACATATAAAATATCAACATTTTAGAGAGTAGAAAGTGTCTGAGATAAAGGAGAATGTGTCTGAGACAGAGGAGACTGAGATTATAATAATTTTCTGGAATTCTGGAATAAAATTCTGGAAACATTTTTTCTTATTTTTGTCTAAAAAACAAGTTTTGGCAAGAAAATTCAGCTCATTCTAAGAACATGTCTTTTTCTTTAAAATTTTTTCTTAATAAGATATTTCGGCTCATCTTGAGCTTTATTTACCAGTTACAGGGTATGAAATTTGGTTGAAATTCCAGAATAAGAATAAGATTTTTTTTTAATTTAAAGAATAAGGCCTCTTAAACAAATTCTCAATTTAAGTAATGTATTTAATGACTCTAAATCAAGAGTTTAAAAATATTTCTTAAGAAAAGCAATTTTTGCTTGTAAGAAGCACATTTTTCTTTAATTCTTGATAATTTAGTTTAATTTAAAAACCCATATGAGTTAGATTAATTTGCTAGTTTTAAGAATTCTAGCCAAGCAACTTTTGCTTACCCCATTGGCAAATTTTTTATTTCTCAAAACAAGAAAAATTGATCACATTTAGGAATATTTGGCTTATTTCAAGTAGTGCTGTTTTTGCAGTGTGGACTAGTACTTCATGCACTGGCAAAGACTGGAGGCTTCCTACCTGAGACACGTAAGCCCCTTTGGAAAACCTCATATAGAGTCTTAGCATCCTCATACAAATAGGATATCAATGTGTCATCCTTCATAAAGGCAGTCCTTCTGGCTCCGCCCTGCAAATCAGTATCAGCATCATCAACGGCAAATAACGAACACATAGTTTTTTCCCACCTATATTACATTTAAGTTGTGAAATTCTATTTTCTATTATGTCTGCCAGCATACTACATCAACCTCTCATAAAGATATGTATGACACCTGGCTAGTGTCTGTAACAGAGGAAGTGCTCTTACCACAATGCCCACAGTCTGCCGGTTCAGATTCACAGGTGGCCTCAGGGGCTTCGGCCTGGTGTTGACATAAATTAAAGCGGCCGCACACAACCCAAACAAGAACAGCAGTGCCGGAGTGGGTAGAGGAGAGAACAGAAACTCAAACAAGAACTCCATGCTCTCAGACCTGAAAAATAACAGCATAATGAAAGAGATACAAATGTTTCAAAAAGACAAAGACAGAAAAAATCAAAGGCAGTCTTATCATTTCAAGGATAAGCGCTTTTAGCTGTACTCATGCTGGCTTGTGTATGTAATTATACTGTTCAAGGTCACAGTAATTACAGCTAATCTCTGTCATAATATGCTGTAATGATAACTACATACACTTCATATGGTTCAGCTCACATATAGGTTAAATACATCACAATGCCTCTTTAAAACTTTTTTAAAAATTTACAGCATTTGGTTAAAGCCATTTTTGATAAGTTGATGTAATAATAGATGCAATGAATATTTGAAATCATACTAAAAGCATAAATACTATAATAATAATTAACCGGTCCTTAATTATGAAAATTATCCATGATATACTCATAAGATATAGTAACAATAAAACAATGTCATACTGTGCACTTAGGAATTTCATAATTTATA
>BRDA01067752.1:0-10032 GCA_036984385.1 Crenuchus spilurus | reverse complement strand
TATATATATATATATATGGAGAAATAGTTTTCCTTTGAAAATGAGGCAAAGCCAAAGAGACTTAGGTTGACATAATCTAATTTTTTTTTTGTCAACTTTTAAAACGGGCCCCACAGGCCCAAAGACTACTCAAATGTAATGTAAAATTTAAAAAAACATGTTAAACTTATTAGGACACACCCATTTTCAAATGAAATCCAAATAAAGACACATACACAGATGTTTAGAACTCTAAACAGATGCAGATAGAGATAATGACATTGTGTAACACCCCTTATGCACTGACAGAAAGCATATATTTACTTTTATAAAAAGGTTTGATTGGTGGTTTCACTCCAATATTATATTCACATGTTGCATTAGACCATTAGGCTCATTATTTATTGAACAGCCTTAGGTACACATGTAATGCTGAATGGCATATCAGTGGAAGATGGGAAATTCATAGGCACTTAGTGTGCAACACAGTGGTGGCTGGGGGAGGAGAAGATGCTGGTGTGTGCTCAGCTGTTCTCCTGACTCATGTTCTCCTGATGTCTCCTAGAAGCACAACACTGTCAGCAACATCCCTGCACTCTCAGTCACTGAGTTTATATGTACTCAACACATCATACATGCAATACACACATGCACACATTCTGTATACCTGTTTGTTTGCTGTTCCTTGTTAGGACCAACATTTGTGTGTAAACCACATGTAACTAAAATTTCCTTCTCTGATTAATATATACTAACCTCATTCTGTAATTATACATACAGCCTTGAGTTAGCCAAATCACCACCTGAGGTCTCTGGATTTAAAAATACACAACCAATACAACCAAACACAAGCCGAATACCACCAAAACCCCACATAATACAACCAAACACAAGCCGAATACAACCAAAACCCCACATAATACAACCAAACACAAGCCGAATACAACCAAAACCTCACATAATACAACCAAACACAAGCCGAATACAACCAAAACCCCACATAATACAACCAAACACAAGCCAATTACAACCAAAACCCCACATAATAAAACCAAACACAAGCCGAATACAACAACAACCCCACATAATACAACCAAACACAAGCCGAATACAACCAAAACCTCACATAATACAACCAAACACAAGCCGAATACAACCAAAACCTCACATAATACAACCAAAACCCCACATACTGTAATGCAACCACAACCCCACATAATACAACCAAACACAAGCTGAATACAACTAAAACACCACATAATTCAACCAAACACAAGCCAAATACAACCAAAACACCACATAATACAACCAAACACAAGCCGAATACAACCAAAACACCACATAATACAACCAAACACAAGCCGAATACAACCAAAACCCCACATAATACAACCAAAACCCCACATACTGTAATGCAACCAAAACCTCACATAATACAACCAAACACAAGCCGAATACAACCAAAACCTCACATAATACAACCAAACACAAGCCGAATACAACCAAAACCCCACATAATACAACCAAACACAAGCCGAATACAACCAAAACCCCACATAATAAAACCAAACACAAGCCGAATACAACCAAAACCTCACATAATACAACCAAACACAAGCCGAATACAACCAAAACCTCACATAATACAACCAAACACAAGCCAAATACAACCAAAACCCCACATAATACAACCAAACACAAGCCGAATACAACCAAAACCTCACATAATACAACCAAACACAAGCCGAATACAACCAAAACCTTACATATTACAACCAAACACAAGCCGAATACAACTAAAACCCCACATAATACAACCAAACATAAGCCAAATACAACCAAAACACCACATAATACAACCAAAACCCCACATACTGTAATGCAACCACAACCCCACATAATACAACCAAACACAAGCTGAATACAACTAAAACACCACATAATTCAACCAAACACACGCTGAATACAACCAAAACACCACATAATACAACCAAACACAAGCCAAATACAATCAAAACCTTACATATTACAACCAAACACAAGCCGAATACAACTAAAACCCCACATAATACAACCAAACATAAGCCAAATACAACCAAAACACCACATAATACAACCAAAACCCCACATACTGTAATGCAACCACAACCCCACATAATACAACCAGACACAAGCAGAATACAACCACAACCCAGCCCAATACAGCAAAACCCCACATAATACAACCAAAATCCCACTCAGTATGACCCTGCTCAATTCAACAAAAATGGCTCAATATAAATAACCCACATAAGTAGCCCAATTCTTTCCATGCATCAACACACTCAAACGGCATCCAGATCTTAATTAAGTTCTCACAGAGTAACCAATGTTGTTTAGTATGATGCTCGGCCAAACATTTGTTGTTTTGTAGATATTTCTATCTATTTATCTTTAGTATATGGCAGTTTAGTAATAAATCATTCGTCTGATTTTCATCAATAATTCCAACAATATACAAAACAAAAGAAGCGACTTTATGTCTCAGCATTAATATTGATGCAGCATCATTATGAACATCACTGAACACTGTTTTCTTCTGCCTGCTTATATTATCTTTAATTAAGAAATGCTATTGCAATATATACTGGAACTGACAGAGATAATAAGATAATAAAACGCTTTATGTTTCCTGGGACTTGGATTATGGTATTTGCATAACAGATGGTGTCGATAAGACTGATTGCCAGTCTTTATGAATGCCTTGATTATCTACACAATTAAACAAAGCAATTATATTAATCTTTGTTACAGGTGAGTGAATGACCTGTAGTTTATCTGTCGTTTAGCTGATGCATATTAAAGCAGTGTCCGTAAGACTCTGAATCTGTATGTCTGTCTGTATGTTATTCTAAAGATTCTATATTGTAAACTGTATGTGGGCCCACATTTCACATTCTCATTGTCATAATTACATAACTTACATATCAGCTTCACAGTAGTAATTGATTAATTAGGTCAATTAACCTATACATGTTGTGTTTATAAATGCCTCTTTTCATAGAAATCATTGTGAGAACTGAACTAAACATGCAATTGAACTGCTTAACCCATGGACTTGGGCTATTCTGGCTGTTTTTGATTTCTTTGGATTTTACACAACACATTCTTCTGATTACATAAAATGAAAATAAAAGCAGATTACTGCTCCTTTTGCAGATCTTTAAATCAAATTTAAATGATCATATCTCCATTTTACTTTGTTTATCAACATCAAACACTTTCCAAAAGAAGCTGACAACAATGCTCAACTAGACATTTCTGACGTATTGAATCAGTCAAGTGATTGATCACATGGGCACGATTGTCAAATCCTGAAGATTAAAGTTACTGCATAGCATGACATTACTCTCTTTTTCGGTACTTGAGGTGGTTCTCCTTCTCTCCCTATCACTCTGTTCAGTTCTAGCTAATTCACAAGTCTGTTAGCTGATGTAGCAAAATTAGCAGTTAGCATTCTTCCAATGCTGTGTCAGTGGCATGCTAACCTTTCTTCTGCTACCTTTGTACCAAGAAGTCACAGTTGGTGAATGGAAATGGAAAATGATTAATTTGGTGTAGAAAATTGATTCTTTAAAAATTAAAATTAAGCTGGACTGTATTGTATCTCAGTAAAATCTTATATGGCTGCTAGCAGAAATTAGCATTTTCTTTTAGCATTATCTATTAGCATTTTTCTTGATTTTTGATATTTAGGACCAAACCAAAGGCCAAGCATTAATAGACACACTTCACCACTTTAATTTAAAGGCTTATAATTAGTAGCTAATTATTTAGCCTGAGTTCCAGGGTTTGATTAAGTAGACGCTGGTCATGTGCTTCTGGGAAATGCTGTGATCCATACATTGGATCTCTATGTTCCTTTGGATGGGAACTGGGGCTGTTTATGCAATCCCATCAGCTCCGTGCATGCAATTACCCATGAGAGAGTGCTGCTGCAGCCTTGAGTGTGTGGTGAGGCGAGCTGGAAAGAAACAGACTGTGACACAGCTATGAATATTTTAAGTACAAGCCTGTGAATTACGTGGTTCGATTAAAACAGAAAAAAGAAATCTGCCTTTCCTAAATGCACTAGTATCACAGCGGGGATGGATTTATGCAAGTAGCATTACCTGAACAATTTCAAGCATTACAAAGAGGAGGCACAATATGATGTGTGATTGTTCTCCTCCTGAGCTACTGTTATCTAATCCCTTAAAAGCACAGAAGCAACAGGAGACTAGAAAAACACTAGCGTTCAAAAGTTTAACAACCCACAGTTTTTCTGTTTTTATTCGTTTGTATGCAGTTTAATGTCTCATTGTACGCTGAAATTCAAGCATATAACAAATTGGAGATAAAAACAACAATAGAATTGTTTTCTTTAACAAAATCGACATTTTCAACTCATCAAAGTAGCCAAAGTTAGCAGATAGAACAATGGAAAAAGTCCTTCGCAGTGTTATTGCAGGACTTCCTACAAATGTGTTGCTTTGTCCAGGAAGGTGTCCTCACTGACACTGCATCTTTCTCTATTGAAAAGACCTTCACTTTTAATGATTATAATAGTGTGTCTGTCTTCCTTAAATAATTAATTAAGAAATTACTTCATTTACTGGACTTGAACTTGAAGAAAATGACTTTTTGAAGGACTAAAAAAGTGAGGGTGTTCTTAAACACTTAGCAGCTGTAACTCAGAGGTATGTTATGGTATTAAAATTGTATTTGAACCACACTCTTAAAACAGACAACACAATTTAGGTCATTTCCATAACCCAGCATTGAGTCACTATATAATAGCATTAATGGAATATATTAATAACCCAACAACTGGGTTAAAAAGACCTACCCAAATAAATACAGGGTTACTTTGACCCAACGCTATGTTGTTTTTCACAAATTTCTTGAATTAGTGTTACATTATACATTTACATTATATATTATTTCTTTAGTGGAACCAAACGTTATACTGTAACTAAACTAAGCTACCATTGGCCAACCATTAACTTGAAAAATATAATTTACAAAATAGTTTTACTTGAAATAAAACATTATTTGTATTGATTCCATCTAACAGAACATAGCGAAATGTCTGTTTTATGGATGTTTACTTATTTATGTCAGTTTAATGCATCACTTACACAATGTTCAAAATCTACATCTTCATGATCTCACTGAAGCAAAAGTATTTGAACAAACTTGCCTATTTAGTCTACAGCTGTTTAGCTCCATTCATTGGACAGAGCTAATTTACATAGTAGTGCATCTCCAAAAATTAGAATATAAAAATTTGAATGATGAAGTTCATTTGTGTTCATAATTTAATTCAAAAAGTGTCATATATGTCATATTTATTAAATGTAAAGTGACATATTTCAAACTTTGTTTTTGTTTTTCGCGTTGATACTGTTTGAATATTAATTTATTTAAACTCAAATTGAAATATCTAATAATCTGAGGATTTCTAATTTTCATGAGCTATAAGTTGGCTGATTTGGTGCTGAGCATGTTTCCCTCTCAGTGCTGAGGTCTCGGGATCAAGTCTCTATCTATGTGTAGTTTCCATGTTCTCCATGTGTCTGCTACATGAAAACATGGAGCTCAGGTGAATTGGTTACTCTAAATTCTTTGGTGTAAGTGTCCGTATGTCTGTGTGTGTTGTCAGTGATGGATTTGCAGACTGTCCCGCCTTTGGTTAAAATAGAGGAATATCTTGTTATTTGGTTAAAATAGAGGAATACCTCCACCTGTTGGAGGGTTATGGGGAATCAAGATGACACTCAGCTGAATTAGTCAGTTAAGATGATAGATGGATGTGCTATGTCATACTGATCAACATTACGTATAAAAAATGACTTCACATGTAATTAATAATATTTACATGTAATGAATATAAAATATGATTGAATTAAATAATAGACTCAAATAAACTGGAAGATTTTATCGTAGAAACAAAATTAAACATACCCCGGAAACCTTAAAGGGAGTACTGTACTTTTCAAATATATATACTGTATATGTGTGTGTGTGTGTGTGTGTGTGTGTGTGTGTGTGATTAATTAAAATATATATTTTTAGATTCCTGTGACAGAAGCATAAATAACCAGAGACAGAATTTTCAACTCAAATCAGAGCGCGAGCCATAGAATGCCAGTGGAGGATTAGCGGCTGAGAAGTGTGTGAAAATGCCCATTTGGTCTCTATAAACAAAGAGCACTCACCTGAACAAAGACCTCTCACCTGAGTGTTCACATCTATCTCATGAATGTTCAATGTAGAAATGAGTGACTTAGTAAAACACAGTGTCGCCTCACATTTTTAAAGCTTTAGAAATAAAAACACATACAATTTCTAAAAACTGTAATGAGCAGTGTGTAGCCAACACCTCTGTTTATTCAGTTCTGAGCTCAAAAGTCTTGGCTAGAAATGTTTAGAGTGTTTTTTTCACAATATATCAGCACATCTGAAAATAGGAAAGCCTAAGTTTAGAGCAGATTTAATTAAAATATAGATTTATGACACTCTTACTCATTTGACACTGTTGTTGCTGAGTTTGTGCTGAACAAAAATCTGTGTATCACTTTGGAAAAAATCATTTTTGATGGGTGTAATTTGTTAAAAAGTGAAGGTATGTCAGACTATGTCAGTGTGCCTGAAAAACCCTCAGACTCCAGAGAGTTAACGACACAATAACAATCGCAATCTGTGTAATTCTAAGGCATAAAGACAGTTTAGAAAATGGTCATGGTCAAATGTGGGAAAAGAACACATGATAAATTGAGAATATTGGCCCATAATAGATGAAGTCCCGTAAAAAATCTGAAAAGTGCTAGCAATTTCAGAAGTTCCAATACAACATTACACAAAACGCACAAAGCGGTGGTGCTGAAGGACATATGTATGACTGTGGCATGAAGATGTACTGAATAACTATTCCATGAAACTGAACAATAATGATTAACTTAGCCATGAATTGGACGGTCAAGGTAAGCTGTCTTGTGTCTGAATCCTTCCTTTAGTGTTGATTCATTCTGAAATACAGTTTTCTATTTATTGTGATTCATAATCTTCAGTTCATTCTACAAGCATCATGTTTCTCTAGAAGAGTAACCTTGATAGGAGAGCATAGAAATGCACTCAGGGCTAACTGGAGCCCATCAGCTAATGCACAATTTGTTTGAACTAACCTAAGTTTATCAGTAGTGATTTTATAACCACTTCTCTTGGCTTGATACTTTTGGGTTGTGGACCACTATCATATTAGTTTCTGTGTCAGATATTTCTGACCAAATATTGATTTATTGAGTTTTTATTGACAAAGTATATTCTATTTATCAAAACATTTATTTGCCAGACCCTCTTATCCAGGGTGACTTACAGTTGAGGGTTAGGTGCCTTGCTCAAGGGCACTTCAGTCATGACCTGCGTGTGGACTGAATCAGCAACCATCCGGTCACAAGACCAGATCCCTAACCACCAGACCACAGCTGCCCCAAAGATGCTCAAAATATCAGAAGTTGTCCTGAAATGAACCACTGACACGTCTTTTAAGTAATGTTTTTTGAATGAATGCTTGTAAGTAAATACTCTAAATGACTATAATGGTGTTCCATTTGTATGCTGCAGTTGGTACAGATTTGTTTGGGTTTTATAAAGTAATGTAGAAGTAAAGTAATGAGGAGTGAGATGACTTTTTTTGTAATTGTGGCAATAGGCCTTTCTAACAAGCTTCACTCCAGATAAGCTTTAGTTGTGGTAAATCACTTCTGGCCAAATATATGATCATACAGCTCTAAATCACTTATATTTTCAGTCTTTCTGCTGTCCAAATTGACCAAAGCAAAAGAGTTTGGACTCCAGCTAGTCAAAGCAATGATTTAATTAACACAGAGGCTGTATATGTTATGTAGGAGAAAGCTAAAGATAGACTAGCCTAGCAAGCTAACTGTTTACATCAAAGACATAAACTCTAATTAAGTTGCATCATAGACAAAGCTTTCTATTCAGAATATGAACATTAAAATAACAAAACCTGCATAGCCTACTGCCAGCTACAGTACATATATATGAATATCTGGCAGTACTGGCAATAGTGGCAATGACCACAAATTTTTATTAATTATATAATAAATGATACAGAGGTGAGTGACGACACGAGTGACGCACTTCCAGTTTTCGGATTCTACAGTTTTGCGTGCTCAGTTTGTTTACGTTCAGCTTGTTTACGTGTTACTGTTCAGAACTTTTAGTTCTTCTTTAAACGCTTATTGTTTTTCTTTTCTGCTTACTCATCTTAGTTAACTGTACGTAGCGCTATTATTAAACTTGTTATTAACCTACCTATACACTTTCTTTCCCAATTTCATGGTGATCGCGCACAGCACAGAGCTCGAGCAGCTGGGTTGCCAGATCCAGCAGCTCTTGGAGAAGCAGTCGAAGCTCCAGCATGAGAAGATGAGGCTCGAGTCTCCCACGACGCCTCCTACACGGACGTATCCATCACGGCTCTTTCTTCGCGGCAGCTCACCGGAACGGCCAGCTTTACTCCTGCGCCGGGATGGCAACACCAGCGTGGTCGCGGGAAGCCATGGCCGCCCCCTCCTATCCCTCAGCCAGTCTTCACCTCAACCAACCAGTTTGAGAAGCTCGCCTCCTCGTCCTCACCAGCACCAGCGCCAGCACCAATAGATAAACAGGACGGTGTTCTTATTATTGGTAGCTCTATTGTTAGACACTTAAAAGTCTCTAGTAGAAAAAATAACGCTACTGTGTGTTGTTTACCAGGTGCACGTATCTTGGATGTCGCCTGACAGCTTCCCCCAACACTGTAGCAGTGTGATGACATCGGCACCATCGTTTTCCACATGGGGAAGAACGACATCTCTGCCCGCCGCAGCGATGTCATGAAGGAACACTACCATTCACTTGAGGATACTGCTCGGAAGAAGACGGACGCCAGGATCATCGTTTCCAGCCCCCTGCCTACCTACAGACGAGGGTGTGAGTCGTACAGCAGGCTCTTCGAATTCCACTCCTGGCTCCGGATCTGGTGCGGTACTGTTGGCGTGGACTACGTGGACAAATGGGAGTGCTTTCGGGGGTGTCCTGGACTCTACTGCCATGATGGGCTTCACCCCAGTCGCCTAGGCTCTGTGGTCCTCTTGGGAAACATCGCGGATGTTCTATGCCAGGCGTGACTTACCCCATACCACTACAAACATCAAGTAAGTAGCTTACACAGCGAGCAGGTAAATGATTTTAATGACACTTCTACAGATAATGACCAATTGTCCTTTCATAGCAGGGGAAAGTATTTATCAACATTACTGGCTCACAGAAATATGAACACTTGTTGCAGTATTAAGACAATGTCTGTGCCCCGAACCTGGGCCCGAACCAAATTTAAACACAGAAAATCTTAAACAGCGTGTCACAATAACTTAATCACTATTAAACCATCAGAGATATACAGAGAATACAGTAACATCCCCTCTGAACTAAAGCTCGGACTACTAAATATAAGAGCACTTAACTCAAAAGCAGTCATTATGAATGAAATTATAATAGATAAGATGTTATTTGTCTTAGTGAAACTTGGGTCAAAAAAGATGAATATTTAGCACTAAATCAAGCCACCCCAACAGGCTTTAAATATGTTCACATCTCCAGACCGACAGGAAAAGGGGGAGGATTATGTTTAATTTACAGAAATACTTTAAATATTAACCAAAAGCATGGCACGTTCGCCTCTCAGCGCTGAGGTCTTGGGTTCGAGTCCGCATCTGAGCGGAGTTTCCATGTTCTCCCCGTTTCCTCCGGGGTCTCCGGTTTCCTCCCACAGTCCAAAAACATGGAGGCCTGGTGAATTGGATACTCTAAATTGTCCGTTTGTGTGTGTATGTGTGTGCGTTTGTGTTCACCCAGCGATGGACTGGCGCCTTGTTCTGGGCTTAGTTGAATAGTGTAATGCCCTGCCCTGCGCCCAGTGAGGGGGTAGGGGACTAACCGCGACCCTGATTAGGAATAAGCGGGTGT
>BRDA01067746.1:0-15541 GCA_036984385.1 Crenuchus spilurus | reverse complement strand
ACACACACACACACACACACACCTACGGACAATTTTTAGAGTACCCAATTCACCTGACCTCCATGTTTTTGGACTGTGGGAGGAAACCGGAGACCCCGGAGGAAACCCACGCAGACACGGGGAGAACATGGAAACTCCGCTCAGATGGGGAATCGAACCCAAGACCCCAGCGCTGAGAGGCGAACGTGCTAACCACTAAGCCACCGTGCCCCCACTTCGCGTATTATATTATATTAAAAGTATAATAGAGAATAATAAAGTAAAAAATTACTAAAGTAATAAAGAGCTGAGAAAGATGAGAGCTGTAAATAGTAGACTAATATACACACTAATATACATAAAGTACTGATGATGTGAACATTTACAGAGACTGAACATCTGCACAGCTGTGTAAGTAAGCAGAGTGTAAAGGAACAAGTAGCTGTATTGTGATGTAATCCAGTTTCAGATCAGATCAATGACATTTGAAGCTCAGTTCAGTTGTAGTTTATGGACTACACCAGGGGTCACCAACATGGTGCCCGTGGGCACCAGGTCGCCCGCAAGGACCACATGAGTCGCCCGCAAGCCTGTGTTCTAAAATAGCTCACCATAGCTATGGAGTCAAATTAGTGTGTAAATCAATTAAAATGAGGGAGGAAAATGACGCAGCAGCACCGTGGTGGCCAGAAAAATCCTGTGTCTGCACTCACCATACTGTGAGAGCCCACTGTCCAAAAGTCTCACGTTCTGACTAACTAACATACTGTACAGAAGTCATATATCTGCAAAGTCCGGAGAGGCAACCGGTAAGAGTCATTAAAGTGATAAAGGCTGTTCCTCTGAAGATGTTTGCGCTGTGGCTAAGCTAACAGTGGCTGCATTAACCCTTTAGCGTTTGGACTTGTATCTCAGTACTTTAAACATTCACTAAAGTGAGGTGAATTATAAGCATATTTACCTGTTTTAGCAAATGTGTTCATAAAGAGTTAGAATTTAGTAAAATGTTAAGAGCAGTTGCTTTAAGCACTTTAACTGTATTAATATTTTCTGTAATATTCATTTATTATTTTTTCTTTGTAATTATTTTAAGGTTTTTCACTTTGAAACGTATGGCCTTAATAAAGGAAACAAAAGGAAAATCCTGATTGGTCACTGAGTGAAAACCAGTTAACCAGATCTCCTGTATTTAGGTCCCTTTCAAGTCAGGGAATTCTGTGCAAACTGACAGTAGCACCACTTACCAGTGAGCTACATCAAATTTTTTGTTGTTGTTATTTTTTAATTCACACTTGCATTGGAGTGAATTTGAAAATTACAATATAAAAAATAAACTTTAAAAAATGTTTCATGTTAGATTACAGCTAGCTGGTCTCCATGGCAACCATTACCATGGAGACCAGCTAACAGGTGTAGTGAATGTGAGGAGATGATTTACGCCTAAAAGAAATGGCAGAAAAAAAAGAAAGAAAACATAATTTTCACAGTGTGTCTCATTTGCAGGTCAACTGGCAAAGCGGCACAATGTTGAGAGACATTTCAGAATGTGTCTCGCAAGCTACCATACTAACTACCCACCAGGTAGCGCACTACGAGCAGAAAAAGCTGGCAAGTTAGTTGCAGGTTTGTATCAAAAACTAGTTATTATTTCAGTCTTGTTATTTCAAAAGTGTGTATCATACTGGTAGGCCTTGCATTAATCAGTACCCAAGAAGTAGCTCTCGGTTTCAAAAAGGTTGGTGAACTCTGGACTACAGTGTGAGGTGTTCACTGTTGTTGAGGAGCTGCAGCTCTGGGGAAGAAGCTGTTTGAGTGCCATGTTGTGCTGGTTTTAATGGTCCTGAGTCTTCTTCTAGTGTCTGGAAGAGGTGATGTCCAGGATGTGAGGGGTCAGTTGTGATTTTGCCAGCACGCTTCCTCACCCTGCTGGTGTAGATCTACTGAAAGGTTGGCAGATTACATACAATGAGCCTCTCCACTGTCCTGCTGATGTGCTGGAGTTTGGCTTGTTCTTGGGAGGTGGAGGAACCAAACCAGATAGTTATGGATGCGGTGAGGATGGACTCAATGATCGCTGTGTTGAGTTGGATCATCAGGGTCTGTGGCAGGTTGAACCCACAAAACCCACATTTGATGCCTTGCACAAAATGTTTCTTAAACATTCTGATGGAGAGTAAACCTATAAGCATATAAGCTCATTGTCAACAACTTGTGAGCTTAAAAGCAGTGACACTGTGCTAGCTCACCCTTCTGCTATAAAAGATTGAGTGTCTGGAGCAGCAGCATTTGTAGATTTCATCAAAGTCTCAAAATGACTAGAAAAAAATTATTTCTTATGAAAATAAAGTACATTTTGTCCTGTACGGTTGATACAGCCCTGTTTGATGATTTACCTGTTCAAGCACCAAAGTTTAAACAGTTTCAATAATCAAACTGTGCTGGACAATGGCCCTCCATGATTATGCTATAAAACTGAAAGTGAAACTGGATAATTACTGGCCAATGTGCTTGTACACAGCCATTTTATATCAGATTTTCACATATTAATTCACATAGTGCTTTTCTTCAGCTCAGTGCACTTTACAGTAATCAGTGTGTGCAGGAAATCTCTCCACTCCACAGTATAGCATCACTTGATTTGCCCAGGAAAGCGTTATTAGCTGTGGGAGAATATCCCTCATTTTGGTCATCGATCTCATGGTATGTGTCCACTGCACATAGCACACATTTCACCCACTGCTTCCTTTGCCAGTGCCGCACCACTAACCGTGTCCACTGCAGGTGGGACATTGTAGCTTGAGAGCTGTGTCTGTCTACAGTATAGGACATGAATTTATGTGAAGCTGTAGATTTAAAATAAATTGAAAATGAATTGAAAAACATTTTTTAACTGCATGTTGTACTATATTTTAACTCTCCAGGAACGCTGACAATGTCAGAGTCTTTCTTCCATGCTGTGTTTCTTTTACTTTTGGCTTAGTATTGTATATAGAATGGAGAATTTGGGACAAACCCATCATTAGCTTTTCATCCATATTGTGCAGACTGAACATGCAGATGGAGCTATGTAGTCAAAGGGTTGTTGCTTTTATGGTTTTTTTTTTAATGTTGCAGTGTGGTGAGGCACAATTTTAGATGATGAATTAACATGCAGTGGACAGGCACAGTCAGCACCCTTTCCCACAGATACAATGCATCATTGTGTTTTGGTCAGGCATAGCTCAACTCAACCAGGGAAAGTAATGCATTAGTTCAGCTTTGGTGTCTCATCACTCTGGGGCATGCTCTCATTGAATATTTTACCTCGTATGGCAATGTGAAACAAACTTTCAACTTTTTGCCAATGTGATTGTACACTATGGATTTTGACATCCGCATTTAACTAATCCGTGCAGTGCAACACACACACTAGTGAACACACTAGGCTGTGAACATGTTCCCAAAATGGTGGGCAGCCCTATCCACATGCCTGGGGAGCAGTTGGGGGTTAGGTGCCTTGCTCAAGGAAATTGGCGACCTTCCAGTCACAAGACCAGATCTCTAAACACAAGGCCACTGTTGCCCCTGAATAACATCTAGTGCATGTTATTTTCAGAATTTGCTTAAATTTTACATATTGATGGCATTTTGTGGCAAATGGTGTCTTTCCCAGGAAAAGGTCTGTTACATGATTTTCATGCCTGTGCATGTGGTAGGACCATAGATATACTGTATTCCTTTTAGTTATAGGAGTGAGGACTGATTCCAAGGAGTTTTAGAGCCTTAAAAAACCCTCCCAACACTGCGTATGAATTAAAAAAATGTATAGTAAAAGTGTGGACCTTAATTGACAACTTTTTTGATTACAAAAATGTGAATCAAATATAAAAACATTTCATAAAACATTAATCTCGCTAAAACCCAACCCCAACCCAGGAACATTCATTCACTTACAGTTGGTAGAGATTTTGCATGAAATCAACTTGATGAAGGAGAACTGCAGTCAATAAACTCCCCCACCCACAAATGACATATTTAGAGTTATGTTTCCTCTTTGGGGATATTGCTAGTCTGACAGGAAATTTCAAATTTGCACTGATTGTTTTTATTAATGCTTATTAAGAGACTTGGCTGGTTCCTGTTTGAAATTGAGAGGGCGGGAGGTCACATACGTTTTCATTCCTAAATTCAGTCTCATGCTTTGGAATATATTAGTTAGAGCTGAACTGAGTAAAATACCCACTCCATGATGAGTAATGCACTGTGATTCATTGAAAGTTCAGGAAAGCACATGAGTATGAGTGAGTTTAATGCTGCAGCTTGACTCTTATGTACCTAGCCCTTATAACTGTCTTTAATAGCTTTTAAAGGAGAATTAAGTGCTGCATTGATTCTTAGAAGCAGAATTTGAGTTTAAATAATAGTGTATATCATTGTACACAATCTAGAGAACACCATACCTCACTTATCAATAGCAATAGGTCAAAATTTGCCATAACTGTCAAGTTAGAGCAGAATGAAAGTGGGCCTAAAATGGAGACTTGTGTAACTCCCTTTCTCTCTCAGTATGGGACAAAATCCAGTTCTGTTTCATCTCCTTAAACTCTACAGCCTACTGCTTGTGGTCATTTGTAATGTAAGCAGTAGCTAACTGGCTGCTTATATCATCCCCACAGCGAGACCTATGAGCTCATGCTTTTGGCTGTAAGACTCTGTTAGCACAGATTAGGGCCCAAAAATCAGTCATCCATTTTGGGTGTGGGTGAGTGCATGCAGATGGAGTTTTAGAACAAATATTTGCTGGCACCTCTCACCGTGCAGTTACGTATGGAGTAAAACGACTATTGAATATAATGTGCAGTTGTGTCTGGTCCCTCTCTAGCTTTGGCTTCATTTGGTTACATTTCTTTATGGTTTTTGGCAAGCACATGGGCTATGGCTGCCAGATCCGGAAATAAAATGAAAATCCTTAATGCAAGTTATAAAATGTTCAAATGGTTTACAAAGAAAAAAAAACACTTGAAGTGAATTTGAATTTTGGGATTTAAAAAAAAAGTTTATATATTCTGTACTGTGAAGCAGCTTTAACAACATCTTTATGGCAAACTGATGCTTTAGAAAAAGCACACTGTATATGTATGTATGTGTGTGAAAGGAAGCGTTTATATCTGCAGTCTGTTCATGTATGGAGGTTTATGGGGGAGTTCACTGTTGAGGTAGCAGACTGGGTACATATGATTATCATTAAACATAAAGGAATAGGTTAGAGTAAGTGCTGTGGAAATCCAACCAGCATAAATCAGTCACTAGCTGGCAGAACTTTTGTACTTTCATATCCATTTTCAGATTGATACTCTAGATAGCACAATACAAATAACTGGAGTAGAACTGTGATCTGAAAGGAAATGATTAAATGGTCTATAACTAATAGATCATTCCACATGTGTTGGTATGTTATTGTTATGACAGCTGATATCTACACCACCACACTGCTGCTGGAAAGTGCACCACTGTCTATGTTCATATTCAACCATTCATTTATTTGTTACACAGCATTTGTCATAGAATACACTCTGTGAAATGAGTTAGATTTTCTGCTTTTAAAATAATTGATGCTTTACATTGTCCTATTAATGTTCTGATCTATTAAAAGAGAACAGTGATGAACAATAGAGTAGAATAGAGACTCTGCTTGTGTGGATTTAAATTTGTCTCATTATTGTTAATTGTGTGTTCATCAGCTACTTTTGTGCTGTTTTGGCAAGTGAATTTCACAGTGAGTGAGTGAGGTGAGTGAGGTGAGTGAGGTGAGTGAGTGAGTGAGTGAGTGAGTGAGTGAGTGAGTGAGGTGAGTGAGGTGAGTCAGTCAGTGAGTGAGTGAGTGAGTGAGTGAGTGAGTGAGTTGAGTGAGTGAGTGAGTGAGTGAGTTGAGTGAGTGAGTGCATTTCTTAGGTGAAAATTTATGTTATCATGGCACAAACTCCACAATATACAGGCTCCAAAAGTAAGAAAACACCCATGTAAAATAATATTTTTTGTAAAAGGTAGGTGTGTGACCCATTCAAATTAAAGGAAATGTCACAAGAAAAGCAGTGCTGTGCTTCATATCAATGTGTTGATATCAGTCATTCATTTTCATGTTGAAATAGTGATTATATGTGAAACAAAAAAAAAAAAAGCCATAAAGGCTACAGAATGTGTGGATATGCTGTCCACCATGTTGGACTGTTAAGGCTCTGGTTTTCTGAAATTCCTGATGAACTTTTGCCAAAACATCAACAGCATTCTGAATCTTCACAGAGTAAACAAACACCTTAACATGACCCCACAGACAGAAATCCAGAGGGGTTAAATCAGGAGAATGTGCTGGCTACATGCTTGGATCCCTACAACCATCCTACAGACATCCTTCAGATTGCCTCTACAGAAGAAAATTCACATGATTAACCACGTCATAAGAATGAATAAATATACGCTGACATGAAGCACACCAATGTTTTTCTTTTAAATTCTCTTCCCATTTATAAAACTGAATCCAAGATGATGGTGGTGACATGGCCTAACAGGTTTCCTACTTCCACCACAGATTGTGTCTGAATTTGGATCACAATCTGCAAAACCACTTTAGTGTTTCCTTACTTTTGAGATAAATTGTATATCTTGATACATCCTGTCTATCACCTTCTATATTTTGTATCATTACACTTAATTATTTTTATTTTTTTTAATATAATATTATTTCTGGTATTTGCCCATTTCCCCCCTCCCAATGTAGCCAATTAATCCATCCCATCCACTAGGGGGCTCCCCATAACTTTGCAATGTTCCTGACTCTAGGAGGGTGAAGACAAGCACAAGCCTCCTCTGTGTGTGATACAGCCGCTGCCTCTTTTCAAACTACTGCTGATACACCATCACTGGGGAACCAACGCACTCGGAGGAAAGCGCAGGATTCCCAGCTCCCAATGGACCAATCAGTAAACACCTGATCCAGAGGACATTGTAGTGTGAGAGTGATGGGTAGAGAGAGCACTGCCAATTTTTGCTCTCTTGAGCCCCGGATGTTGATGGCAAACAGCATAACTGGGATTCAAACTCACGATCCTCTGATCATAGTGTCAGTGTCTTAGCCTGCTGAGCTACTAGGGGCACTATTTCACTTAATTTCTAAACATGCTCACGTGTTTTAAGTAATTATATTTATGACATTTGTGATGCTGGATGGACCGGATAAGGAGAAATAAGGTATTTACTCAGGTGAACAGAGGTATGGTAAACAAACATGAAACCGAGCTACAAACTTAAATATAGATGTGAAATAATGATCAGCACAAGACTGAAAGACAGAAGGGTTAAATAGGAAAACGTAATGAGACACAATGCTGGGAACAGGTAAAAACACTAAGTAGCTGTGGTGTGACGGGCAGAACAGGGGCAGTCTTACAGACCAGACACAGACAAAGGAACATAACATAAAGCGTGACAACATTATTCCTTTCTGTTGACAGATAATGTTGTTTGTTGTAAACAATCATGTATGTAAACAGAATGTGAATGATATAATATTCTCATAACAACATATCAATCACAAAGACAGCCACTGATTACATCTGTGTACATCATTTTTACAGTGCAGGGTTATCAAAATGATGACTTATGCAATTATATGACAGTGTTATATCACAGTTTCACTTCTGAAGGGTTTTATATGTCATGGATGATATAAATTCCAGACTTTTACTGAAGAATTATGGAGAGTCTGTCCATACAAGCCATCTAATGTCCGTCAGTACATTTAGTGTTGGCAGAAATCTGATATTTACCATTTTTCTTTTCTTTTCAATACAAGATGAGATGTACAGTGGATTTTTATTAACCTTCACAGTCAAATTGTGCTCCAAGTGTATTGAGGATACATCCAGCTGAAATGTCCTCAGGGTTGCTTGCTGAGACTGCAAATCACACAAATCTGTTTGTAATGGCTGTAAAACAGAAAATAAACACAGGGAGAGTGCAGTTTACAGCTCAAATCCTTCACACGCCTAATGAAAAACAATAAATTACCCCCCCAAAACTCTGATTTTCTCTGCACTGGAACTTGAAAAATATTTTTGTTCTCTCCAGAGGTGAGTCTCTAGATTTATACTGAACTGCTGCCTGGCTGTCAGGGACAGAGCTTTGAGGTCAAGGCTAACTTGTTTAATGGTAGTGTCTGTATAAATTTGAGCAGGAATTTTTGGACAAAGCCTCTCATGTATAGATCTGTGCTCTATCACATCTGAAAGGCAGAATATTTTATTTTCTTCCCCCCATCGGTATCTGTATAGATATTGTATGTAGACATGGAATCAGGTTTTTAAATGGTACCCAAAGGAGTGATCACTCGGCAGAGTAAGGAGTGGCCCATTTCATATTGCTTTCTTCATGGGTTACATTTTTTTGATACAATAACATTGCCGTTAAGATTGCAGAAATGATTGGGCAAAATGTCAAAATTCCCCTAATCCATATTTCTTTGAAGACGCTGCCATGTTGATATATCATATTTGGACCATTTGGCACCAAGTCAAGTTTTCAATTCTTGCAGGAGGTCTTCAGGCTCAAGGTTTTGGTGTGGTTTCAATGGGAACACAGGAGGTCAGGAACTTTAGCTACTGAACCGCTGAGCCATTATACCAGAGAAGAGGGAGAACTTCAGCCCTGTTTAAGAGAAAAGAGCAGCACAATGAGCGGGTGATTAGGGTTCATTTCCTACAATCAAGTTCACTAAGGAGTCATGAGCTAAGTGGTCTCTAAGCCTCTGAGGGTCTGGATCCATGAGTGCAGACATGCTTAGCTTTGTACACCACGGCATAGCTTGGCTTGACAGGAGACGGAGGCCGCTCCAGCACATGAAATGTGCTACTGCCACTTTTGTCTACAGAGCTCATAAAGTGCAACCACACATGCATGGACAATGAGGCTCCTTGTGAAAAGTAAGATGTTCATACAGAGTCTTGCCAATGGAAACATAAGGAGACAGAAAACCATGAGCAAGTCTGGAAGCCATTCTTCCCTTCATGGCAGATCAATCATTTGTTGAGTTCTACATGGGTTGTGTCAACAATGTAATATGGCATATCATAATGTTTTGGGGTTTGGGAAATTTGTTTAACCCTTTTCCCCTTCCCAAAACCTGATATGGTCTTTTTTCTACCCTCTAAATGCTATTTTCTGGTCAGTATAGCCAGTGAGATGTATTATCATCAGTGATGTCTTTTGAAACCCACTGCACAGGAATGCATTATTTTCCAGTAAATATAAACTTAAACACAGGAAATCTTTACCATTAATGCTAATTTCTTCTACTCCATGTTCCAGTGTTCTAATGCCACCCAAAAAAATCTGATTTGTTGATTTCACCCCAATAGTTAATCAGATTGGCTTGTGTGGAGTCACTGTCTATTGTTATTTATTTACTTATATTTGTTAGTGCAGCTTAGATTTCCAAGTTGAAGAATAACAGTTCAATGAGCCATTCTATAAACAATGTGAATGAACTCAACATATATGGAATTACAATATAACGGCCAACAGCAGAGTGTTTGTGTTCACAGCATAATATTTGGTTGGACTGCCAAAGGTGAACAGAGTTGAGTAGATTTATGATTTTATGAATTTCATCAATCTTAATATGTTTGTGCAATGAAGATTCAATAATTTATTGACCACTCAACCTTTTCAGCAAATGTATCGAAATTCATACTTATACAGCCATTTCTCATTACAGAACTGTGAATAATAAGATGTAAAATAATAAATGTATGGTAAGAAAATAGCTTTATAGTGAACATAATATTCTCTGATGTTGAATTTGCTCATGCAGTGTTTATTTGTGTCCAATTGGACTTGAATGTATGAAGAAGTATGAACACTGTAGGAGTTAATTCTACACTGGGGATTTTATGCAGTGTAGAGTAAAGCACCAATCATGACTATATGGTATGTTACACCAAAATGCAATACAAAGACCACAGACTGGGTCCAAATAAATGTAGTGTGTTGTGTGATTTTCTTTGATCCATCTGTACTGTGTGAAGTGAGTTGTTCAAATAAGAACCAGTTCACACCAATGGGTCACAAATGGACTGTGAGATGAATAACACCTGGCATTTACATGTATGTCAAATGTGTCTCCAGTGAGCACTTGTGATTGGATTTTGTTACTGGAGAAAGATTGTGTGCACATTTACTATGTCAATCTTGCTGCATTTGTTGCTTTTGAGAATGGCATCACCAAACCTATTCAGGATTGTCCATAATGATTGAGAGTGTTTTTATATACAGGTTTTTAGCAGACATATGGTTTCTGTGTAGAAACCTTTTTTTCCCATAAGAATGAGTGATGTGTTAAAGTTTGTGTACTCCACTTGTATCATTTTGCCAGAACATTGAAACCACCATGGTGATCACTTACTAACACTTTAGCAACCACGTGGAATACTATACCAACTACATAGCAACACCTTAGCCAGAGACCCCACAGCAATAGCTTAGTAATACTATTTCAAAGTACATTCACCTACTATCTCATAGCAACTGCATGGCCTACTATGTCAACCAGAGTGTATAGCATAGCAATCAGTTAGCAACCGCTTAGCCACCGCGTAGGAGACCATGACAGCTGCCTAGCATCACCTTAGAAACCATTTGGTAGACAGTTGCAACCACCTAGCAACAACTTACTAAACAGCTGGGAGACCACAGAAAATGGTTAACAACAAATTAGCAATTACCTTGGAGGATATAGCAACCACATAGCAATGTCCTAGCAACCACCTGGGGATAGCTTAGGCTATTTTTAACCAAAAAAATAGAAAAGTCAAAGAATTTAGGCATAACATATGATTAGCTTTTTTATTGTAGGAGGCACATGAGCCTCTTTACTGTTCACATGACCAATGTTAGTGTTGTCCTGATCACAGCTGAAGGCAGTTTGAATGGTGGGATCATAACACTTTACATGTACATGTACACTCGTGCTGTCCACATATTACTTGATCACTCAAGAAATGTTTATACTAGCTGTAAACATGGCCTATTTTAAAAAGCACAAGTAAATGTAAATAAATGATTAGCTTGCTAAAAACAGACATCATGCGCTGTTTTGAGGAAATAATTTTTTTTTCTTTTGTAACTGATCTGTTTGCCCTTTAAGAAACCTACAGTGCCTCATCCAAACATATTAGACTATTGTAAAAAAGCTTTTTTGTTTTATTGTTGATCAGTACGACTTCAGCTCATGAAACTCAGAAATCATGAATCTCAAATTATTAGAATATTTAATTTTGAGTTTGAGTAAATTGCTAATCAGACAAAATCAAAATGTAAACAAACTAACTAACAAAAAAAAGACTTGAAATGTGTCACCTTACCTGTAATAAATATAAAATATGATGGTTTACCTTTTCAAATAAAACTATGAGCAGTAATGGACTTTTTCACAATATTGTAATTTTTGGAGATGGTGTTGATTATTAGGATGTAATCGGTGTTAATAGTAGAAGTTATGCATGTAACAGTTTTTGTTATATGTGTGTGTGTGTGTGTGTGTGTGTGTGTGTGTTTACATAATTAAACTGTTGTGATTGGTTTTAGTTGTACTTTAGGAGTAACTTTGGTGCAACAGGTGTAAAGAACTAAAAAGATGACCTCAGCTACAACCAATATAGCAGTTGTACTGTCTTAGGTAAGGCCAGTCAGTGATGACATTTATAGAAGTGATACATGCTGTCAGCATTCTCTGCTCTCAGTAACATAAAAAAAACTTGCGGTTCGTCTGTCACTGCCTTTAATATTACTCATGTTGTTTTATACTGAATAATTTAAAGGTATGGAAACTGTCCTGGCAGAGATTTCAGATTTACTTCTCATTTTATAATTTGGAATAGTGTAGATTATCATTGCCGTTTTGGCTGCACTCGATGGAAAAGACTGACTAGTCTCTCTTCACACCACTGTTATAAAAGTCAGTAGCAGGAGATAATAAATTAAATAATACATTTTCGTGAAAATGCATGAACTTAAATTTGATCATTATTAATAATGTTTGTTGAATTATTAATGACTTTAGTTATAACAAATTTTCCTGAGGTTTCACTGCCTTTTCAGGATTTATCTTCATGTCTTTATCCTTGTCAGTAACGGGAGCTTAAGAGATGAAAAATATGCAAGTATTTTACATTCACTGACAACCCAAATAAACTGACATCCACTTTAATGACTTTCCGTTAGTTTGTCTTCATAAAATTATTTACCTTCACCTTTTTACTGAGTCTGCTCCCCTGGGATCATACATGACCTGCTGATTGGTCCACACGAGCTCCAGCTCAGCCCTGGGATTTCTTGATCATCATCTGCACCTGTTCCTGGACTCATTAATAACTTATACACTGACCAGCTGTAACATTTCAGCATCTTGCCTAATCTTGTTTTGTTGGTCCCCCCTCCAGACACAGCTTTGCACAGTATTAGCTGCAGATCCATTAAGAACCTCAGCAGATTGGATTTGTTTGATGCTCAGTCAGAGCTCAATCTGGGCAATTTGGAGACCAAGTCAACACCTTTGTCATGTTCCTCAAACCGCTCTTGATCATTTTTGTAATATGGTAAGGTGCATTATCTTACTAAAAGAGGCCACTGTACTCTCACTGTCATTAGCGAATATGACTGCTATAAAGGGGTTTACTTGATCTGCAGTAATGTTTATGACAGTGGTCCATGTTACATGAATGCCAGGAGCCAAGGTTTTCACAGAAAACATTGCCCAGGGCATCACACTGCTTCTGCTGGCTTACCTTTTCTCATATTGATAATGAATGTTACACTTATATAGCACCTTTCTAGATACCCAAGGATGCTTTACAATCAACACACTTCATTTACACACACACAATCACACACACCGGTGAGAAGCAGCAGCCAGTCGCGCACAGCGTACTCTCACCCAGAAGCGACCGTCCACCTGGAGGACTGCATCGAGCACTAGGGGGATCACCCAGGACAGTGTCAACCATATCTAGGCAAACATACATACAAACATTCATACACACACCAGGGAAATTTTTTAGAGTAGCCAATCCACCTGATCTCCATGTTTTTGGACTGTGGGAGGAAACCGGAGTCCCCGGAGGAAACCCACACAGACACGGGGAGAACATGGAAACTCCGCTCAGATGCGGACTTGAACCCAAGACCTCAGCGCTGAGAGGCGAACGTGCTAACCACTAAACCAACGTGCCGCCCTTTTTATTCCATCCTTGTGCCATTTCTTTAACGTACATGTACCTGGCCATCCATGTGATGTATACAGAAGTCAGCATGAGTGACTGGTCTGCATCTACACAGCAAGCTGTCACAGGTCACACCTTTTTATCATGTCCACAATTCACTTTTCAGCCCTTTGTGCTACAATAGCTCATGTGTGAGATTAGACTGGATTGAGAGTGTTCGCTTTCCTCATATATCAGTAGGCCGTGGACAGTTTGTCTTTCCTTGGACAATTTTTGATAGGTATTAACAATTGCATACTGAGAACACATCACATGACCTGCTGTTTAAAAAGGAGATGATCTGACAGTCATATAGCCATCACAATTTTGCCCTTGTTAAAGTCACTCAGATCTCTATGCTTGACCATTTGTCTGCTTTCAACACATCAACTTTATGATCAACTATTCACTATTTTACTAATTATACCTAATACCTTGTGACAGTGTAACAAGATAAACAATGTTCTTCACTTTTTTGTCATTTTATGGTGGATTGTTGTACCTGTACTTGCCTAAGAGCTTCTTCAAGTCTTGCATACATGGTTGTTGTAATAAACGTTTGTGCTAGCACATCTGTAAAAATGTGAATATTGTGATAGTTAATAGTTAATTGGACTAGTTTGCAGCTGAGTGTGAAGCAGCTGGGATGAGAATCAGTACCTCCAAATCTGAGACCATGATACTCAGGTGGAAAAAGGTGGATTGCTCTCTCCAGGTTGGGAGTGTGTCCTTGCATCAAGTGGAGGAGTTTAAGTATCTCGGGGTCTTGTTCACGAGTGAGGGTAAGAGGGAGCAGGAGATCGACAGGTGGATCAGTTCAGCAGCCACAGTGATGCGAGCTCTGTGCCGGTCTGCTTGGTGAAGAGAGAGTTGAGTCAGAAGGCAAAGCTCCCTGTTTACTGGTTGGTTTACGTTCCAACCCTCACCTGGTCATGAGCTTTGGGTAACGACCGAAAGAATGAGATTGTGAATACAAGTGGCTGAAATGAGCTTTCTTCGTAAGGTCTCTGGGCTCTCGCTTAGAGATGGGTGAAGAGTTCGGACATCCGAGAAGGGCTCGGAGTAGAGCCACTGCTCCTCCATGTCGAGAGGAGCCAGTTGAGGTGGTTCGGTCACCTGGTACGGATACCTCCTGGACACCTCCCTGGTGAGGTGTTCCGGGCATGTCCAGTTGGGAGGAGACTTTGGGGAAGACCTAGGACACGCTGGAGAGATTATATCTCTCAGTTGGCCTGGGAATGCCTTTGAATCCTCCTATTTGAGCTGGAAGAGGTGGCTGCGGAGAAGAACACCTGGTCCACTTTGCTTAGGTTGTTACCCCCACAACCCGGACAGCGATAAGTGGAAGAAGATGAATGGATGGATGGATACAGAAAAGGATTTATCGATAACTAATTCTTAGCAAATGCCACATTTTAATTACACTTAAATGACACTTTAATGGACACTAATAAAGTCAAACATCAGTCAAACCTTATAGCCTTACTGAGCTCTTCTCTTATTCTTTGTCTCTGCTCCTGATGTAATTCCTCATTATGTGTTTTAGCCTTGTTAACCATGTTTTGCTTTATTTTATTGTAGTTCTGACACTGATTCTTATAAAAAGCACTACATAACACAGCTCTTTAGCATTTGCCTCATGCCAATTATGACTCACATCACAGCCATTCACTTTCATTTATCGTCACTTCATTTACACTGGCTACATGTAATTTCTCAGCAGGGTTCGCTGCCTCTGGCATATTGGATTTCATAATGTGTGAAGAAAGCCCAGACAAAATATCTGCTATCTTAAGTTGTTTTTGGACTACATCAGGAGTTGTACATTTAAAAAAATGGGTTTTTTAAGGAATTTTGGTTCAACTCACCGATTAGACTTAGTTTATTTAAGCCCTAAAACTAACCAGAGAAATACTGTCTGTCTTCTCTGCTAATACTATTGGTGGTATCACATCCACTTTGGATCCAAAGGAGGATCCAAGGATCACCAATTCCACCATTATTGCACAGAAAGATACAAGCAATACCAGAATGGTGTTACCCAGCATAAAATAGCAAAGACTTTTAAGTTATCATCATCAACTGTGCATAACATCATCAAAAGATTCAGAGAATCTGGAACAATCGCTGAGCGTAAGGGTCAAGGCTGTAAAACTCTACTGGATACTCGTGATCTCCGGGCCCTTAAACGTCACTGCAACTCAAACAGGAATGCCACTGTCAAGCAAATAACAGAATGGGCTCAGGAATACTTCCAGAAAGCATTGTCAGTG
>BRDA01067743.1:0-24090 GCA_036984385.1 Crenuchus spilurus | reverse complement strand
CTACAGATGTAGTTTTTTGTCTAATGTTTTCTATTTTATTATTGAAGAAGTTCATAAAGGTGTCACTAGTAAGATTAGCTGGAATCGGAGTTTCAGTATCTGCGTGATTTTTTGTAAGTTTAGAAATAACACTGAAAAGTACTCTAGGATTGTTTTTATTGGTTTCAATCAGGGATGCAAGATATTCTGAACGTGCTTTATTGAGGGCTTTTTTATACTCGGTAAAGCTGTTTTTCCAGGCACAGTGGAATATTTCTAGTTATAATAAGATACAACTGTAGCAGCAAAGATCCAGCTCTCAGTCCCTGAGTAGATAATAAAGGGGGGGGAGTATTTGGTCAGCCACTGATTGTGCTAGTTCTCCTACTTAGAAAGATGAGAGAGGTCTTTAATTTTCATCTTAGGTACACTTCAACTATGAGAGACAAATGAGAAAAAAATCCAGGAAATCACATTTAATTTACAATGTGATTTACAAATAAATTCTTTAAAAATCCTACAATGTGATTTCCTGATTTTTTTTCTTCTCATTTGTCTCTCATAGTTGAAGTGTACGTATGATGAAAATTACAGACCTCTTTGATCTTTCTAAGTAGGAGAACTTGCACAATCAGTGGCTGACCAAATACTTTTTATCCCCACTGTATATTCTGACTTTGAATCACTCTGAATCTGATTTGGATTTAATACTGATTTGACATGTTGGCATTTTCATTAAAGATATGGCTCACTTGTATACTCATATATTCTACTTCCCCAGATGTGTGGTGCCCCTGTAAAAATTCTTTGTATCCATCATTGATCACACCTTCAAACACCATGAAGTCACCACTGGGGTACCTCAAGGATCAATTTTAGGACCACTACTGTTTAATGTGCATGTTACCCCTGGGAAGTTTCATCAGGGGGCATTTAATATCTTTCGACAACTGTGCTGATGACACACAACTCTGTTTCCTGATGCCATCTGGCCAATGGAGGTACATTTTAGCTGTATTTTAGATATAAAAGTTTGGATGTCACAGAATGTTTTAATGTTAAACCAGAATAAAACTGAGAGGCAAGAAATGTGTGTGTGACTTTTGACTCAGATTTGTATGTCAGTATGTGGTGTCACAAAAACAGCATTTTATAATCTAAAGAACATCTCTAAAGTGAGGCTCTTTCTCTCTCTGAGTGACACAGAAAGGCTGATGCTTTTATAATGAGCAGGTTAGACTACTGTAATGCTTTTCTTTCTGATCTCCAAAAAAGTATGTTCTTCCATCCACCTACAATTAATTGGAAACTCTGCTGTTCGAGTTCTGACTTAGACCAAAAGGAGAGCACACACTATTATTTTAAAGATCTGTTTATCTGTTAGCTATTGTATTGATGTTAAAATTATTTTATTGATTTATAAAGCACTACATGGTCTTGCACCAGACTACACATCAAATATGCTTTCACTTTATAAATCAGGATGGTGTCTAAAATCTTTCAGTGCTTCTCTTTTAGTTGTTCCTTTGGTGATGCTGCTTTTAGCCGCTTCATTCCAAAACTATATATATATACTACTGTATATATATAAGGCACTAACCCCCTAACTGCTCCCCGGGCGCAAGTGGATAAGGGCTGCCCACTGCTTCGGGCACAAATTCTCACAGCCTAGTGTGTTCACTAGCGTGTGTGTGTGTGTTTCACTGCACGCAGGTGCGGATTTAGAAGTTCTGGGGGCCCTGATCAAACAGATTATTTTTTATGGTGCAGTACAGGCTTAAACATAAATAATAATTATTATTGATTATTAATAAATATAAATTTTTATACATACATTTTAAACATTACTTAAGCATTATTATTCATAATATTTTATTAGGAATTACTAGTTACTATTAATAATATACTAATAATAATAATAATAATAATTATTATTATTATTATTATTATTATTATTATTATTATTAAAATAAAATAATATCAATTATTAAGTAAATGTTAATCGTGTAATATAAAATTATTACCCAATTCTGTGTTACAATACAACTTATCGATAATCAACTTCACTCCAATTAATTAACACCAATTTTACACTTAAGTTTGGACTGTATGGTCAATAGACCTCATTTACATAAAATTATGCCTCATTTTTTAGTAAAAAATAAGCAGAAATTCTGAATTATTTTGATAATAGTTCAACTTAGAGGCACGTATAAGGATGGCTTATCACAGACTGGTAGGCGCGCGCGTGCACGCACACAGAGAGAGAGAGAGAAGAGAGAAAAGCAGGTGGTGACCACGGCCTACAGGCCAAATCAGGACCGCGACCCTAATAAGGATTAAGCAGGTGTGATAATGGATGGATGGAAGGATGGTTTGAAAGCCCAGACACTGACGGAGTGACTTTGAACTTCAAGCTGATTTGTATGAAAAGTGCTATATAAACAAAGTTTTGATTGATTGATTAGAAATGGAACTGCAAGGCAAATGTTGCTAATTAATCAGTGGGACTAGTTGTTTAATAGTCACCTCCAACACATATTTCTCTCAACTTTTGTCAACCTGCTCACAACCGATCCAGATCTTAATTAGCATCTCTGATACCAGCTGAAGTAGTTTAGGACACAGTATTTCTGACTGTGAACTATAAAAATGACAAAGACCTAACCTGTACAGGCAGCCACTTCAGACAGCAGCAGGACTGGTAGAAGACTGATCTTGAATCACATTCCTCCATATTAATGATGGTCATGGTCTCCAAAACTGATTCTAGATCAGCACTTAAAGAAGCAAACTTTAGAATGAACATGTCTCATCTGAAGTAAGTGGAGAATTGTGTAAATAGTGAACAGTTCATTGAAATTGCACTACTGATTGTGGTGTGTTGAGTATGAGCTTAGCTGGTCCTCCTCTGAAGCAGTTATTGGTGATAGAATGGAGTCATGCTGCATTTCTCTGCAGACTTCACTATAGTTGGAGAACCTAGAAAAATGTGTCCTTAATAAATATCTCATTGTCACTCCCGTGTAATTTGTCTTCAGGGAGATCAATACACCAGTAGATGGCTGTAGTGGAACAAGCTGATACTGGAGAGTGGTTGTGTAGGAGCTGCAGTCCTGTATTGTCTAGGCAGTCTGTCAAATGCACATCATCTTCTTGTTACCCACTGTGAAAGCTGATGTACATGTCTGTGCTTGAGAGAAAGTCTAGATGTTGTAAGCTCAGGGTTACTTGTTTAGCCCAGATTGACTTTAGAAATTGCCATTTTAATGATCATGTTAAAGATATCAATTCAGCATATGTTTAAGTATATGACTGTGCTTGCAGTTGTCATTCACATATTTCTGCACACAGGAGGATCCACATTTACTGTATGTACCACATATCTTGATGTCTTGGATAAATGGCCAGGAAAAAAAAGTAAATGCATGAAATTATATGGCACATCTACATTATGCTTTGGAATATGTAACATATGCTGGTTTTAACTGGCTGGAATTGGAGGTGTTGAGGCTATATATAGTCTGTGTCTGTTCGCTATGCAGCATCTCACAGTGCACAAAGCCTACCTGCAGAGACATGGTGGTGATGTAGCTGAAGCTCATGAAATATCTGTCAGTACACAGCAGTGATGAATCCATTTGAGTGACACTTATCCTGCTTTCTGATTTACACTCAAAATCCCAAAGTCACTCCAGGAATTTTCCTTCTGGTTCTTGAAGAATGCTTAATTTTATAATGTTATAATATATCATGAGTTTGGGGAAAGCAACACTAAATTAATGTAGTCAGTACTGTGCATGTGTATCTTCTACAGTGTTCATCTTTTTTTTCTTATACTTCCATGATGACAGAACAGGAAAGATGATGGACGCTATCTGGCCAACGTGGTGCACATTAAACATAGTGTACCATAGTACAGCAAGACTAACTTGATCATAAATGAATGCCTCCATCAAAAACAACCTGATAATTAATAAATTATATGACATTAATATGAGTGTAGGTGCAGGTAGGATTTTTCAGTTTTGCAGTTTTGGGTTTAAAGTGCAAGAAGGTGGTTTGTCATAAAAATGGTTGTTGAATACTGGGCAATTAGAATTGGTAGTTAATTGCAATTAAGGAATGTAGTATAGTAAGTGAATAGATTGTCTGCACATTTCTAGTATATCAAGACCATTATTTTATGGAAACGCACCATCAAAAACAAAAAAAAAAATTTCCATGTCTTTACCACCATTATAATAATCTGCTGTTATTTGCATTTCAGGGTTTCTAGGATTTAGCACAAAAGAAAAAGAATGTTATATGTATAATGCATAGTAACTTTTTAAAGGGCACACACCATATATTTCCCCCCTGCAGCCCACATTTGACCTTTTTGTTGGTTTGTGCATCAGAAACAGGCATTTATAAATGACCCATTTTCTAGCCTTTCTTTATCTGTAAGAATTCAACAGGCTGTTTTTGTTATTGTGTCTGTAATACTGATAATATGGAAATTATCCCTGTTCTGAGGAGGGTATATGCTTCACTTGTGAAATCATGCATGTGAAATCACAGGCAGCTGTGGTCTGGTAGTTAGGGATCTAACTTGTGACTGTAAGGTTGCTGGTTCAATCCCTGGGCAGGTCATCATTGAAGTGCCCTTGAGCAAGACACCTAACCCCCACCTGTACTGGATGCCGTGGATAGAGCTGCCAGTGCCCACTGCTTTGGGCACATGTTCTCATAGCCTAGTATGTTCACTAGTGTGTGTGGGTTTCACTGCATGAATGTGTTAAATGCAGAAGTCAAATTCTGTTGTGTGCAATCACATTGGCAAAAAATAAATTTAATTTAAATGGTAACATTGAATTCAGAACAAGCTGTTTTTTTCAGTTTAGATTTCATGTATGGACAAATGGAGGGTGAATGTTCAAAGCTTTAACAGTATTTACATACTACATTAAACTTATTTATGAACTGAGGGAAATTGGCTTTTCCAAGATATGGTCCCTTTAACATGACTCTTTACAGATGTTTGCTTTACTCGGATCAGGTTATAACACTAGCCTCCAGGATGTGGTTAAATATTGACTTGTGATATAAGCCCATAAAAGCTCAGAACTGCAGGCCAAGCAGTAGACATAAAAGTTATTATATAGTCATTATGTTCAGCATGTGTCAAGAGTACCAATCAAACAATATACACACTCATACTTATGTAATAGCTGACCAATTTTAGTCACAAATGAAAAAAATAGAGATGGTTTAGTTGGTCATTTTTTTATGGACATACACGTAATATGAAAAGCAAACATCTGAAATTGAAATTTTGAACATGTTTAATTTTAATCATTTTAATAAGTGGAAACAGTTGTGGACCTATGCTGACACTGTGTAGTGTCACTCAACAAACTGAGGCATGTCTGACTGTCATGTCAGTCTATGTAGTGAGGTTTATCTTAAAATATTCTCCACTGAGTGAAACTGTAAAACAAAAACTAGACAAATGTATCTAAGACAAACAATAAAATAGAGTAGAATCTTGACTTACAAGTGAATCAACTTACAAATTTTCCAAGATACGAGCCATCACTCTGTAGATTTTTTGCTTATGATGCCAGCCGAGATCTTAGTTATGAGCTCAGTCAGAGAATGAATTAAACACATAAGTCAATGTTCCACTGTAGTTTAGCATTTAGCATTTAGCATTGTGTTTAATGATGATTTTTTGCTATTTGGTATTATAGCATCCATTACAAAAAATATATAAATATATTTGTGTTGTTTTCTTTAATCTCTTCTGAAATAGTTACTCTGATGTCTCCTGCTTATAGAAGCACATTTTCCTAGCTCACAGTTGAACATGCAGTGAGCTCTCTTCTGGATTTTACATGCTGTGATACATTTTGTACATAATAAGTATGTTTTACATATTATTAGTGCCTCTTCAAAAAATATTCAAAAGCTCTTTTGTATTCATAATTTCATTTATAAAGATAAACTGTCATATATGTTTTTCTCATTACATATAAAGTGACATGTTTGAAGGCTGTTTTGCTTTTTTACTGTTTTGATTAGTAATTTATTCAAATAAATATTGTTATAATTTGACATTCTGGATTTCTGATTGTCATGAGCTATAAGCCAGTAAAACAACAAAAGTGTCAAATATGACACTTTATATATAAATATTGTAAAATACAAGAGTTTTCCTTATTGAATGAAATTATAAACAACAATTAACTTTTTCACAATATTCTCATTTTTTGATGTGGCAGTGAAAATGTAAATATGTCAGCATGATTGACGTGTACAATCTTGAGTACTCCAAGTTCTGATTATGCCCTCCTTGATTGTTTTCAAAGTGGCTTCATGATTTTAATCATTCTTGGCTTACCACCTGTTTAGTTCCCATCATTCTCTGTTTTGGTCTCCTCCAAGTCCCTGGCTTCATTTTTCCAGCAGCAGAGCAGTTTCCTGGCCCGGGACACATAGAACCCAGGTCCAATACAGACACCAAAATTAGGGAGAACACTGAACATCTGTAGACCGTTACAGAGGAATATGTTCAAGCCTTGGGTCCCAACTGCTTGGAGCATCAGCAGAAAAGGGGCCAGGCCCAGTACAGGCATATAGGTTATAGTGGAGGGCACTATTACAGCTACAATGTTCTTTAGAGCTCTCTTCTTTATAGATGAATCATGTCGTTCACCAGACATGCCTGAGACTGGGCCCTTTTTGCAGAGCACCCACACGATGCTCAGCAGACACGCTAGCATGAGTGAAAAGAGAATATTCAAGATGAAGGACAGGGCGACAGCTATGGTGGGGAGGGAGTAAATGTAGGTGGCCACTGACATGATGAAGGTGAGCAGCCAGATGAAAACTGAGCAAGCGGCACGGTACTCCCACTTCCCCAGTCTCATGAAGAGCACCGGGTGGGATGCAGCCACATACCGTTCCATGCACATACTGGACAGTAGGAGGGGACAACCGAAGTAACTGAGAATGGAGAAAGCTTGGGATATCTTCAGGAGAAGTCCAGAGCGCTGCCTTGTAGATAAATAAATATCTAATGGCAAGCTGAGGCAAAAGAGAATGCAGAGCACGGCAAGGTTGAGGCCTAAAACCTCTGAAGGTGACAGAGCCCTTCTGTTCTTCAGCAACAGCCACATCAAGGCTACATTTGCTGGAAGGGCAGTTACTAGGATGATGATTTGCATGGGCAATCGCACAGAAGGTGTTCCATATTTGTTACACTCACTTATAACCGCAGTTAAAGACAGTGAGTTCTGAAAAGATCCTGATACATTGGTTTGGAAGGAATCCTGTGATCCAGACACCATGATTGTATGATTGGTGTCATTTAGTGTGTTGTGTCCCATGATGAGTAGTTCTTCTGGATGTAGAGAGGAGGTTTTGTTTAACATCTAGCAATATGGAACAACTCTAAAAGCTCAAAACAGACCCTCAAAGACAAAAACACACTACTGCTGTTCCATTCTAGCTTTGCCCATGTTGCAATTTGAAATTAGTAGCAAACAAATTTTGTTTAGGACTTTTGATGCCATAAAGATCTATGTTTAAAAAGAAACACATACAACCATCTATATCACTTTGCAAATAACAATTTAACCACTCAGATTGTTATTTGGTCTGGTTCTTAGCTATGGTTCTACATAATTATTGCTTTTCCTAAAGAACTCTGCAGAATAAAACCTGAACAATGTTAAGAAATAAGCCAAGTATACTCACCTTGCTGTCCCTTTGCGATCTTTGAAAAATGGTCTTTTCTTCTCTCTCGCTCCTTATGACTCTGTATATGAAGCATTTGAATGTTGTCAATGGAACACTGAACAAACTTCCATAGCAAATGTGACCCACAGATACTACCCAAATCACCAGGTGTCTCCCATTTCAATTAGACACAAATTCTGGATCTGCACATTGTTGGTGGGAAATACCATACATTAAATTAAATATGAATATTTATAGGTGCTATATATAAATGTACAGTACCAGTCAAATGTTTGGACCTTCTTATTCAATGTTTTATTTTTTTCCTACTTTGTAAATTAATACTGAAGTCATCCAGACTATGAAGGAACACATAAGGAATCATGTAGTAAACTTAAAAGTGTTAAACAAACTAAAAGATGTTTTAGATTTTAGATTCTTCAAAGTAGACACACAACTGATGTCTCAAACACATTAAGAGGCATGAAATACAAGTAAAGAACTCTTGACAAGACACAGCTATTAACTAAAAGCCATTCCAGGTGACTACCTCATAAAGCTGACTGAGAAAATGCCAAGAAAGCTGTTATCTAAACAAGAGGTGCGTACGTTGAAGAATCTAAAATATAAAACATTCTGGTTTGTTTAATACTTGTTTGTTTACTAAATAATTTCATGTGTATTTCTTCATAGTTTGGATGACTTGACTTTTGAATCTACAAAGCAGAACATTTTTAAATAATGAAAAAACACTGAATGTCCAGAAAGTGTGTCCAAACTTTTGACTGGTATGGTATACAAATATTTATTAAAACATATGGAGGGTTATACCCATTCTTCTATTTGAGGAACCACTGTTAAAGACACACACCTGAAAGTATTCATCTGTTTATTTGCTTATAAGTGTGCAACTGCAGTAATATTACAAATGCATGGACAACAACATGACATCATTGGAAATCACACCACTAAATTGAACAGCTTAATTTTTTAGTGGGTCAGTTTTTCAACAAATAATTTTTTGGTCAGAGTTGTTCACAACAAACACTTTCATCTTTGACAATGAGTGATTCAAGAAATCAAAACTATGTCCCACAACAGCGGAGACTAAACAAAGACCCAACCAAAAAGCAGGTAGGAATTTTTCAGTCTAAAAAATCTTTGAGTCTAAAGCTGACCTAAATAAGGAATATCCTCAAATATTGTATGTACAATTTTTGTGGCTGCATTTACAGATAGTTGGTAATTCAAAGATATTGCATTGAAATAATCCATCAAGAAATGAACCTTAGGCAGGCACCCCACAAAATGATATACATATATACAGCATATATATATATATATATATTGAATCGAAAATAATTTACATTTAAAATACGTAAAGACTTAAATCGCTTTTACTGTAGTAAAAACAAAGTGCTTCTCCTGGTCATGACGACCATTAGAGTCTCCATGCCCAGTTGGACAGGAAAATCTCTCCATTGCTTTCGTGAATATCTAAGTATGCTTGCTATGGCCACATCCAGCGTGGGCAGTCCTCAAGTTGATTTGTTTATGGTGGCATCAATGTCAGTCTATGAGCGAGTGACAGGGGGCTGGCGCTGAGCCTTGGCATTGGGAGGAGTGGAGATGTGCAGGTAGACTGGAGTGGTGGGGCCAGATTGGGTGTTTGGGGTTGTTTGGACCCTTTGGAGCACCAGGTGGGGGTAGACCTGGCTGTCTGTGTGATAAACACCTGGATGAGGGCTCCTCAGCAGGCTCTCCTGACTGCTGTGGAAACGGACAGAGCAGAGTGTTTTAAATATAGAATGTATTTTGTATTAACGGCATTATTTGAAACATCAATATCACAAGTACGTGAGGGTACATCAACAATATCTAGGTGAGGGGTTTCTCTATGAAACAACCACCTCACCTCTCGTACCCTCTGTTTTCGTAGCCTCTGGTGACCCCAGGGTAAACAGAGCTACCCGGGGGTGCTGTTCGCTCAAATCGCTGAGATACATTGAAAATTTTTGGAGGCGGGAAGGCTTCCCAGTCCAGCTCCTCTCTCACTAACCAGGATGGACTCCTTCGAGATTTTGAGCGTCGTTTTTCTCTTCTCCTGTCAATAAGCAAAGAGACGTGTTTTAGTGAGAAAACTAACATAAATATGGATATGGCTGATGAATTGTGTGCAGTTTGATTTGCCAATTTCAACCTTTTTTTTTTTTTTTTTAGATAATTCAACTTAAATTCTACTTGATTCAACTTTCAGTTCACTCAACTCAAAGTTCTTAATTTAATGAAACATTTACCTAAATCTTTATATGATTAATATTAATATAGTTCCACCCAGCGATGGACTGGCGCCCTGTCCTGGGCTTAGTTGAATAGTGTAATGCCCTGCCCTGCGCCCAGTGAGGGGGTGGGGGACTAACCGCGACCCTAATAAGGATTAAGCGGGTGTGATAATGAATGAATGAATGAATATAGTTCCACATTGGTAAATGTTCCATCCATCCATTATCCCACCTCCTTAATCCATATAAGGGTCACGGGGGAATCACATGGAGGCATTCATTTATTATCAAGTTTGTCTTGCTGTACTATGGTACTCTATGTTTAATGTGCACCACGTTGGCCAGATAGCCTCCATCATTTTTCCTGTTCTGTCATCATGGAAGTATGCAAAAAAAGATTAACACTGTAAATACATATGCACAGTACTGACTACACTAGTTTAGTGTTGCTTTCCCCAACTCAGCATAGTTAAAAGAGTAGAAAAGGTGATTGTTTATGTAAACATAAACTGTAAACTGTACAGTGCTAATATTATTATATATTATTATAATAATTATAATTTTGTACAATATATTAAAAAACACACAAACACAAACGTGTGTGCATGTATGTAGTTATTTAAAAAATCATTCAGTCTGTTTAGTATTGCTGAATCCCTCTATATACATCTACACACGACCACAGATGTTGTCGTGGTTCATGCCGGAAAAAAAGAACTGCTGTTCTTTTATTCCTGTTGAGAACTAACTTTTTGAGTTTTGCTAATTATTTTTTGTTGGTGTAAATCAGTTCCTCGTTGGTGGGAAAGTGCTATTAATGAACCATTTGTAGAACCTTTACTTTTAAGACTGTAGCAGCACCAGTGTTTGAACTCACCAGCTCACACTACAGGCAGTTGTACCACTGACTGCATCAAAAACATAAATGAACTGCTAGAAAAGCACATAAAGTATGCTGTTATAATGTTCAATTATAAATATAAAGTAGGAAGTAGAAATGTAGACTTAATTGTTCAGTAGTATGTTAGTGTCACAGTGGTATATTCATTCACCCTGAGATTGAAAGACTGTGAGCTCAATCCACAAAACTGAAAATAAAAGAGGAGTTATTGTGTGATGACAAGATTCCTAGCCACTGTGGAAATTGTATAAAATATGTTTATATATTTTTCATATATTTAATTTGGCTAATTATGTGAGTTAAGACAACTTTTGAATAACCTAAAAAGTTTGAATTGGGTGAACCTCAAGATGAATTAACTCAAAAAAAGGAGTACAGCAAGTTACCACAACATTTTAAGATGCGTAGACTTATTTTTACAGTGGAATGATTAAAGGACTTAAAGGTCAACTCAATACAATGTAAAAGTGCAAAGTTATCAAACACACCATAATTTTTTTTTCACTGGCCTATTACTAACTACAGGGAAAAGCACTGTCCCATACTGTATGTGCTAATCAATCCTAGGCTCATGGAGCCCAGATTGGGTTAGTGGACTAAGACACTGTCACTATGATCTGAGGACTGCGAGTTTGAATTTTGATCACGCTGCTTGCCATCGTCAGCCGGGGCCCGAGAGAACAGAATTGGCTGTGTAGTTTCCAGGCAGGTACGATGGCACTCTCTCCCCACTACTACTAAGTAATGCCAGCTAGCTCAGGTGTCTGCCAGGCAATCCATCAGAATTGGGGATCCTGCGCTTTCCTCTGAACGTGTTGGCTGCCCAGCGGCGATGTATTGGCAGCATGTTGAAAAAAGGCGGAGCTTGATTTCACAAGGCATCAGAGGAGGCCTGTGCTAGTCAATTAACCCTCCTAGAGTCAGAGACTTTACAAGTAATAGGGAGAGTCAACGAGTGGGTGGGTCAATTGGCTACCAAATCACTAAAACAAACAAACAAACAAACAAAACCCCTATCCTCATTAAACAGACATTAGGTCAACAAGACACTGGAATATTCCCATAATTGTTCAATGATATGAATAACTTCTGTCTCCTCAAATAAAATTATACTCTCACCTGCTCCTCCCTGACCGATGTTTCTCCTTCTTTTTGCTCATGCGCTCCTGGATGCAGCACACAATAAAGGACACAGTCATGACCAGGATTACCACTCCACTGACCACAGAAACCAGCAGGGCCATGCGTAGGCCCTGGTCATCTGGCTTTGGGATGCCTAAGGGGGAAATCATGAAGACAGGTACATTTTTAAAATCTTTTTTAAATATTCCTCACAAATTTGTAGCAGTCCATTTATTCAAACAGGCTGCAGATTCACTACAGACTGAAAATTAAATCTTACTCTCACAGACAGGCAGGTAGTTGCTCCAACGAGGAACGCCTGAAAGCACAATGCAGGTGATCTTCTCACTGCCCACAAGCTGGTAGCCCTCCCGGCACCAGAACACCAGTATTGATCCTACAGAGACCCCATTGCCTTGCTCCACATAGTAGGATCCTCTCCGTGGAGGAAGCAGTGACACACAGCTCAAACCACCTGAGGAGAAACAGACAGACCAACAGAGTCATATGATTAAATACTTCTAGAAAGAGTTTAACTTATATAAGGCCTTTAGATTACATGGAAGTACTTTATACAGTACCAGTCAAAGTTTGGACACACATTTTCATTCAACGTTTTTATGTTTTTCCTACATTTTAAATGAATACTGAAGTCATCCAGACTATGAAGAAACACATAAGGAATCAGGTTGTAAATTTAAAAGTGTTAAATGACAGCTTTAGAGGTAGTCACCTGGAATGGCTTTCAGTTAACAGCTGTGAATTGTCAAGAGTTCATGACTTGCAAAGTTTCCAAAGAACTCTTTTAGGTGTTTTTAAGGTGTGATGATGTGTGATATTCACAGAAGCTAGGAAAGGCACAAATATTTGGAAAAGACAGTATATTTCAGTTTCAACCTGTATGCTCCATGTTTTCTCGCCAGTGAACTGAGTTAATTCTTCTGCTGGAAAGCAGTTTTTGACATATTTGACTAGCAACAGCATTGGATGTTTTACATGTGTTACATGCGTATGTGTATATAAATAGCATGATCAAGCTGTGAGTTGACAGACTCACAACTCCTCTTGTGACTCATGCCACATGCCAGTATTTTGAATAGCAAAATAAATCATGTCAAGAGGAATCTGATCTTCTAAATAAGATTGCTTATTAAGGTTGGCACACACGGTCACTAATTACAGCATCTGTTTAAATCAGACATGGACTGTCACTACATATCTAGCAAGTACATGTGGTTCAGATTTATGTTGCCTATAGTTTGTCTGGGTATGCTTCACTCCTGCTTTATGGTCTGGAATTGTTCCATTCAAGTCACTGGTATATTACATCATAACTGAAACTAATTACAGTAATTAGGATGTGGTTATGGCTCGGCTGATTGTAGTAACTCCTACCTTGCCATTATCCTGTGCTTATTTGATTTGCTAGAAGAAAATGATTGACCTGTACTTCAAGCAGATTTTTTTATCTGCTTTAAAAATGCTTGAATGTCTCTTCTTTTTTCCTTGGTACCAAGAATACCGTCAATGCAAGTATATACAGTGTGTGTATATATATATATATACACACACATACACACTGTATATACTGTATATACATGCACACATACAGATAAGATCAAAATTATTAGCCCCCCTATGAAAAAATGTGTTGTTTCCCAAAATACACAGTGTTTTTGACCATCCCAGTTTTATTTTGAATGATTAAATAATTTGACTTTGCCCACAGAAATGAAATTATTTCACAAAAAAAAAAAAAAAACTATCATGGTCAAAATTATTAGCCCCACTGATGCTAATAGTCAGTTGTGTGTCCTTTTTGCAGGATAACAGCCTGCAGTCATTTGCTGTAGTTCTGAACAAGTCTCTGTCTCTGACACATCTCCTGAAGAATCCAAGCCCATTTTTCTTTAGCAAATTTCTCAAGCTCCTCCAGATTTGATGGGCTTCTATAATTAACCTTTTTCTTCAGTTCACCCCACAGATTTTCAAAGGGATTCAAGTCAGGGCTTTGTGCAGGCCAGTCAATAATGTACACTTTGGTCGTCTGGAGGTAGTTCTTCACCAGGAGTGATTTATGTTTTGGGTCGTTGTCATGTTGGAAGAGAAAGCGATGACCCAGACAGTTTTATTGCTGAAAAGCTTCACATTTCCGTCTTTCTTCATGATTCCTTCTACCTTGATGAAAATCCAAGGTCCAGATGCACTGAAGAATCCCCGCAATATAATATTCCCACCACTGTGTCTCACTCTGGGTATGGTGTTCTTTGTGGTATAACCTCTCCCCTTTTTGTATATACTTCTCCTGCTTTGTAAACATTATTATTTTTCTCAATTTTAAACTGATTTCTTTTGTTTTTGGCATGATGCTTTCCCAAGTGATAACTCAAACGCTTACTGAAGTGTTTATACTGCGTGTAAATTGTGAGATAACCATCAGTTGTGACTTGATATAACAAGCTTTCATCATTACAAAGTTAAAGCACACCATTGCACAGCAGTATTTTGTCCTATGACTCAATAAAAAAGTGAGTTCTTATATATTATTAAAATAATATTGACCTGGATGATTTTTGTTGCTTTTTATAGTTCTGTTATAGTATGCAAATAACAATCATTTATGCTTTCTAAAGAAAACTAGTATGTTTAGAAATGCTGTGTTAAAATATTCTTGCTCTATTATAAAAGGAAGGAAATTTTTTAAAAGCTTTAAATTTCATGGGGGGAAGGAAGGCAACTGAACCATCACAACTTGTAAATTCTTTTTGTACCCAGCCAAGAGTCAATTCTTGTTTGAGGGATTTATTCTTCCTTGTAAGTTTTTCAGTACTGTGAGATCCCTGGGCCGCCTTGCATATGCTGCTCTTTTAAGGTCTATCCACAGATTTTTAATGATGTTCAGACTGTGAAGGCTATGGTAAATCCTTCAGCTTGTGCCTTTTGAGGTAGCCTGTTGTGAATTTTGAGGTGTGTTTATGGTCATTATACATTTGTAGATGCCATCTTTTTTCCAACTTTTTGCAGATGGTGTCATGTTTGCTTCCAGAATTTTCCGGAATTTCATTCAATCCATTCTTCCCTCTATCTGTGAAATGTTCCTCATGCCACTGACTGCAATGCAACCCCAATGCATGATTGATCCACCCCCATGCTTAATCATTGTAGAGGTGTTTTTTTTATGAAATTCTGTGCCCTTTTTTCTCCAAACATACCTTTGCTCATTGCCACTATAGTGGCAAGCCCAGTCATTCATTTAAACCACCTCCTGTTAAGCCTTTAAGCTTTTAATCACCTCAGCATCACTGCTGGACTAAGAATAGTTCATTAGCTAAAATATTCAAACCAACTGCCTCCTGTGTTCAGCATCTTGTGACTTCTGATGAAAAACTAAAGAATAATCAACACAACCTGTGTGACAACAGATTAACCAGCAACGTAGATATGTCTAATGGAGTGGACAGTGAGCGAAAAGTAAATCTAAAAACTGCAGCACCTCTGTTGCGTCTGAAAACTGGAACACTTTAAGTTCAAGTACATAAAAAGTAAACTGGAAGGATACTCTATAATTAGAGTAAAATTATAAAATTATAGAGTATCCTTCCAGTTGACTTTTTATGTACTTGAACTTAAAGTGTTCCAATTTAGTCTGTAAGTATACTTGTAGTGTACTTGCTAAATAAAAGTACACTTAGGGAAATACTTTTATTATACTTAAGTATACTTAATAACATGTACTCGACGTATACTTTTTTTTAGTAAGGCACTCATGCCAGCACAATACACACTAACATACCACCACCATGTCATTGTCACTGTAGTACTGAGAATTGTCCACCACCCAAATAATAGTACCTGCTCTGTGGTGGTCCTGAGGGAGTCTTGAACAGGGACAGAGTTGATTTTGTGGCTGTAGGCACAGGATTTGAGTCCTTGGAATTCATAGAATATATAGTTTTAAAATTTTTGCTAAAACAGTCACTATATCCTCACAGTAGTACAGAGACAGATAATCTGTAGAAAAATCAGGCTCCTAATTCTATTTTTAAGAATCCAACATGACTGAATTAAAACAACTACTCGGATCTGCGAAGAGTGTCTTATGAAGTGTCAAACACTGCTTGTGCATGCTCTGTGGGCAGACTCACTCTAGCAGCTTTGGAGGCAGGGCTGGAGCGCACTGGAGAAGGAGGGGGAGTTATTTTGATTAAAATTTTATCGATTAAAAACTGCTCCCCGGGTGCCGGTGGATAAGGGCTGCCCACTGCTTTGGGCACAAATTCTCACAGCCTAGTGTGTTCACTAGTGTGTGTGTGTGTGTGTGTGTGTGTGTGTGTTTCACTGCATGAATGGGATAAATGCGGAGGTCAAATTCCATTGTGTGAAAAATCACATTGGCAAAATTGGTAAATCTTAATCTGAATCTCTTACAGATCATAAAAAGTATATGCATTTTGGATTTTAGTATTTAATATCAACACCTATAGTGCTAAACCCCCTGGCCCTGATCACTGATATACAGGGTGAAAGGGGACTAACAAAGTGTGCAGAGAAACAGATCGACTACAATCTGCACAGTAAATCTGCCAGTGTTAAATCAACACTATTGGAGTTAAACTAACACTGAGAGTGTTACATTTTGACACCCTTAGTGTTAATTTAACTCTAATAGTGTTGATTTAACACTGGCAGATTTACTGTGTGTAATAGCACAACTACAAAGTGCACCTATATGGTCAGTGTAGCTGATAAGAAGGACAATAAAAGGGAGTGTAGGTACAAGGAGGTGGTTTTAAAGAAGTAGCTAGTTGGTATATAGTCACAGGATGTATCATGGCATCATATCTTGTTTATTTATAATAATTTCAGCAATAATTGTAAGTTGGAACAATGTTTTTGTAACTGAGCTGTGCTAAAAGTTTAAAGCAATTAAATATATGAAGAAGAGGAGAAAAACAGTTAGTGTCATATCAAAGACTGCTGTTTACAGGCACTGTACATCATGACTAACTCTGTAGGGCCAGTATTCCAGATACCTGCAATGTGCACAGGAAAGTGCATTGTGGTGTAATTCCTTGTGAAAACTTTTGATCACATGACCCTTTCCTAGCCTGTGTGGTTTAAATGTTAGTATAAGCTCCTACCACTGTTGCTTATATAACCCATTTGTTCCTTACACTTCTCCAACTCACTGTTCAATTCATCTCCTTCTCAGCAGGGAAGAGTCCCAACTCTGGGAATAGCACCTGATTAAATAATCATGAGCTACTTCATCAAATATTCATATATCCCACGGAGAGCCCCTATTATAAACATGCATCACCAGAACATATTCAAGCCATCCCGCAGACGTGTTCCATCGAGGCTTTTTGAGCAAAGGTGAGGAGAGTGCTGCTAAAAATATTGCTCAAAGTGCCTTGAGTAAAGTCCCACACACATGTCAGACAGCACTGACACAAACAATAGAAGATACCACATGATAGCCAGCTACAGTGTATTATGTAATTTTAATAGCACATGTCAGGACAACTTTAAACTCAGAAAAGGCCAAGGAGAGAATATCATGAGATACTACACATTTCTGATGTTCATATACTTTTTTATATAAATATTAATTATCTCATGATCCTGCAGCATTTGTGTATGCTAACTATGTATGCAAGTTAGTCATTAAAAGTCATACAAATGCCTTTGATGGTCAGATTAATGACTTTTGCAAAAGCTAGAGTTCCTTCTCTTGTCAGATAGCAGATTTTAGCCTCTTCAGATAATGTGCTAATCAACAGTTACTAACACGCATGAGGAATTTCATCATTCAAGTTTTTAAAAAGACTGAACAAACAGGGGTTAGAGACATGCTGCCCTCCAACATTCATAAACAAAGCTCTGAATGAAAGCCAGCAATTGACAGGAAGACGTGCACTAAATGGCTTATTTTCATGATGTAATAGACTGAAATCCTCTACTTTTCAGGCAAACTATGAAGTAGAAGAGTTTCATTCAGAAAATGGTCCAATAGTGCCACATATCAATGTAAACAAATGTGCATTTACAAATCTCAAACTGCCCTTATAAATTTTTTTATCTAAGTATGATTATGTATGTATTGGACTTTATACTATATACTATATAGTACTATATATACTATATACGTCATACTATAGACTACTACAGTATATAGTAGACTAGTATACTATACCATAGTATATTATATACTACTATATGTTTAACATATAGTATTTGGATTTGAAGATATATTTATATAACTCTTCTAAATATCATAAGAGGAAGTGTTTTTCACCTTATAGTAAATAACATTGAAATATAATTTGTATTATTTTTCTCACAAGGCTTGTGTAGAATTCTAAACAAAACTGAGTTAAAGAATTAAAATGAGTAAGATTTTAATTGTGTTAATATTTAATATAAAAATGCGATATATATAAAACATTTTTAATGGTTTAATGGTAAATGTTTTATTAAGTAATTTTCGTACATTTCTATTGGTCCAATTTATCCTGAACTTTCACCCAATGTAATGTTGAGCTGCCATTTTTAAATTGTGTAAAAAAAGAGACAAACTCTGTCTGTTTTAACACATTTTATGTTCAAAGTAACACAAAATGTATTGTTTTGAGAGTATAATGTATATATGATATAGCTTATCTACCTGTCACATTTGCTGGCATATATGACTGTATATAATTAACTTACATAGTAATGGTTTTAATAATAATAAAAAAAGATTATAAATAATGTACTGGTGTAAAGAAAATGAAGAATATTATGTTTGTGCTGCTGTGCAGTGATTTGTGAGATCTGGCTGTTTCCTCACCTGTGTCGTTGCTGCTGAGAGATTCTGTGGGCGTGGTCTGCTCCTCGGTGGGCGCGGCCATTGTGCTCACGAGCAGGATGGGGCTGACTGATGCTCCGTGGGCAGAGGGAGCCCCCGCGCTCAGCCCACACACTGCCCACACCAACGACCACGCTGACCTCATCCTGCCACGGCCTCAGGGGGACGCTCGCACAGCCTCGGATGGCAGATGTGTCCTTTAGCGCTTATAATAAGCCGTATAACACGCTACGCATATCTAAGCATTAGCATTAGCATCCCAGCAGTGAAGACGTAAGTGTCCAGGTGGGCAGAGTCAGATGAGACGATGGTGTTTCTCTTCTTGTCAGGTGAAATGAACGTAAGGATTCTTGGTTCTCATGTGAAGGTCCAGTTGTGCGCCCACAGCCCCGGATGAAGGCGGTTTTGCATTGTTCTGGCTCTATGGGTGGAGGAGGATGTGTTGTATCTGCAGCTCCAGCGCTGCGCGTGCTTCTCCACTCGCTGCTCGCGCTCTCCTCCAGCCCAGGCGGAGCGCGCGCGGGGCAGCTGGCAGGGGGTATTACGTAACCCGAGCTGCACGTGTGGATGTAATTTTATGCTCCCTTAAATCCCTGATCTCATCTCTTCAGTCACTCGCGCGCGCTCTCTCTCTCCATCCCTCGGGAGGTAGAGAGGGGTCCATGAGGGCATTTGGTGTGTGTGTGTGTGTGTGTGTGTGTGTAAGTGAGTGAGAAAGAGAGAGAGAGCAATGATGGTAGAGGAAGGTTGTTTGAGAGAGAGAGAGACGATGGGACAGGAAGGCTATGTGTGTGTGTGTGAGAGAGAGAGAGATAGTGAGATAGTGATGATGATGGCAGAGATAAGTTTTGTGTATATATGTGTATGAGAAAGAGAGGCAGACGTGTGAGAGAGAGTTAAAGATAGATGATGTGAAAGAAAGATAAAGAGAGTGAGGGATTCACAAAGAGAAATAGGGATATGGAGATATATTTGAATACACAAAACGACAGATAAATACAAAGAGAGAGACAGATATCTATCTATCTATATATATATATATATATATATAGATATATGGAGGGAGAGAGAGAAATAGAAATACAGAGAAAGAGATAGATAGATACAAAGAGAGGAAGTGATACAAGTTACAAATAGAAATAGAGAGGGAGAGATGCAGACCAAGATACAGATGAAGAGACATATAGAGAGAGATACAGTTAGAGAGGGGAGTGAGTGAGGATGGTTTTGTAGGTGTGTGGGGGAAAAAGTGAAAGATAGAAATGGTGTGAGAGGGGCAAGTGAGGATGGTTTTGAGTGTGTGTGTGTGTGTGTGTGTGTGTGTGTGTTCTAATAAATTCTGTTGTAACACTTCAGTATGTTAAATGAGTGTACTTGTATACTCTGCAGTATATTAAAACTGTGTGTGTGTGTGTGTGTGTGTGTACATACGTGCTTGCAGCAGCAGATGGCTTCTGTGCACAGCACGTGGATCAAACATCACACTCTGAACTCAGTTCACTTGGATGAGCATAGTGGGCTTGAAACCCATTGTGAGTGTGTGTGTGTGGGAATGCTGCACTAAAACCACAATAACAGTGGCACTATTTTTAAATCAGCATGTGCTGCATCCTCTGCCTTCAGTAAGCAAAGAAAAGCCCGCAGTCCATCGGTACTGTTCCCTAATCTGGCTATTATTACTGGTGCCGTTGAGTGCTCTTTGAATCTTTCATGACTCATACCAAAGCCATGAGCCAGGCACACTCTGTTAGATGCTCTCAGCAACAATGACAACAACAGCATGTAATGTCGTGACAACTTGTGTAGACTCTGTTTGGGATTTTCTAATTATGTAGCAAGAAATGTATGAAGTCTATTTCTAAATTCAAGTCATTTTTTTCCTGTCTCGGTTTGCTTATATTCCAATACTGGAAACTAAAGCCCCTCCAACACTTCCCCTCAAAATTTTGCTTTGGGGGGAATCCCTGCTGCCATCACTGTGTATTACCATTAAGTGAATACTGCATTGAAGGCATATTCAGCTAAGTACACATCCCACCCCAGCAGGCATGATGACATTGTGACAATGTTCTGACAATGTTGTCTACATTGCTGGGACAGTTCAACATGTTGGTATTGTTCCATGTGCTGTTTTGGAAATTGGTGAATAATGAAAAAACATAATCAACTGCCTGTCCCACAAACATGAAACAAATCTCCACACTCAACACAATCTACATCATGTTAGTGTGCATTTATGCAAGCATGGACATTGTGTGGCCAGAAGTAAACAAATGTTATCTTTTATTGTAGTTAACACTTATACATCCATTCCTGCATTTCAGGCTTGCAACTATTTTCTTAAGTTTGGGTTATTTAGGGCTAGTAATGAGGTAAAAAAAAAACTCAACCCTGACCAGGATTAAAGATAAAGGACAATTCTGTAATGAAATCACTGCATGAGTTCAAGTACATGTTTGTAAACACCGTTTATCTCTGCATCCACACAAAAAAGAAAGTATATAAACCAGATCCAGAAACACTGCTCCATTCTCTGGGGACAGTCCTATTTAAAAAGGACTAAAGTTTAAAAGTGTCCTTTGATCCAACTAATCAAATTTTTATTTCAGAGACCCCACGTCCTCCAGGCTGTTAGCAATGCACAGTTAAAAAGCTAACATCCATGATGGTATAAATGTGCACTGCTCAAAAAAATAAAGGGAATACTTAAACAACACAATGTAACTCCAAGTCATGACAACAAATAAAAATCCAGACCTGTCACACATGAAAAATATTTGAGACATTATGAAATTACAGGAAAAAAAAACAAAAACAAATGAGACCCTAAAGTGTAGAGGAGGTCAAATACTATATTAACCAGTAATTAGAACATTCCACTTTGAGACAGCAGTTATCCTCCGTTTCCAAATTCTTAGAGTGTTGTTAAAAGAAAAGGTGATGCAACACAATAAACATCCCCCTGTACCACCTTTTTGAGATGTGTTGTTGGCATCAAGTTCAAAATGGTCTCTCTCTCTCTCTCTCTCTCTCTCTCTCTCTCTCTCTCACACACACACACACACTCACACACACACACACACACACACATACATACATTGTATATGTGTGCGTGTGTGTACCAGTTCAACATTTGATTTGTTTTTGTACTACTGTCAATTAAATATTATTTCCCAATTATTTTGGAAAGTGTTGTAGAAGCTCATGAGGCAGTTTTATCACATGCCCACTGACTTCTATTTAAGTGTATTTTAAGTCAGTGATTTTTCTTTTCTTTTACTAACACCTCAAAACAATTATCTGTGGCAGTTGACCATATGATGCAGAGGCAGCTGATATTCAGCTGAAAAACACTAGAGTACTCCATTGGTGAGTTAGCATCATCCTCTATCACAACCTTTCTCTGCCATTATTGTGCCCTTTTGTCTGTAGATATTTACCTTTTGGCTGTTCCAGTGTGTTAGCTGAAGTTTAAGCCTGTGCTTTTGCAGTTCACTGTGCTGAGACAATGGAGCAGCCAACCACTGAAAACGTCTGTTTTGATATTTCATGCTACTTTAAACATGTAAATAGGACAGACTGATTTGTCTTTATGGATGTCTAGCATACTATGAGCTTTCAAAATGAGAACTAATGTGGACTTTTCAGACAGCAGCAGTGATGAAACAAGACTTGGATCAGACTCCTTTTTATTTATAATGGTTATCATAACTAAAAGTGACAAGGAAAAACTCTTTCAGAGCTGGAGAAACCTTGGGAGAAACCAGACTCATGTGGGGAGACCAATCCTCTTCTGGTCAAATACTTATAAGTAATTGATAGACAGTCATCATACAATCATATGATGCTGTTGTAGTCTTGTTTTAAAGGTGCTTTATCAAAAAATACTTGCACTGTGGATGAAAGATGCAACTGGCTTTACACATGTCAGAATTACTGCCTATGTGGTGTTTCAGTCATATTCATAGTGCTATAAACACCAGTCAATCATGCAGTGATCAGTTTAGTATACCTCTTAATCAACCCATGATCCTCTCTCACACTACTACATTAGAGTGTGTTCTGTTTAAGTACAGCTCAGCCAGCTCAAGTGCTGTAAAGAGGCTTAGGCAGAAGGATCTACTCTGGCTTTCAAAGATACAGACATGCTTAGAATGTCATCTTGAGTCTACTGAGGAAGGGACCATCAGAGATCAGAGGCAGAGGATCAGCCGTAGAAAAGATTAGACAAAGACACCTGTATTGCCATGTCGTGTTAGGTGTGAATATATTTTTTTCAAGGCTTTGATGAACAAACTGTTGTACAGTTTCACATTCTGAGTCTCAGCTTCAGTCCAGGCAATGCCATGCTAAAGATTGTGAGAAAATACTGTGCTAATCAAAACAATACAATATTGTGAAAAAGATTATTGTCCATAATTTGATTCAGAAGGTAAACTTAAATATTTTTGATACATTACACATAAACTTGATCAGTTTGGCTTATAGCTCATGAAAAACAGGAATTAAGAAACGAGTGTTTTCAAGTTAGCCAGGAGTCCGTGTTCACCTGCCACTGTAAGTTGTTAAAATGTTGGGCATTTGTTCTGCTTGGGTCACATCAGCTAGCCTGACCACTGAGTGGTGGTCTAAACATTTGAAATTATTTAATTTCAATTTCACATATACCTGAGTCTGTGATAAACCATCCGTTAACATGTCTCTAAATGTAACTATTTAGCTTATTTTGACTCAAAAATGAGGTCTATTGACCATACATTCCAAAAATAAGTGTAAAATTGGTGGTAATGAGTTGGAGTTAAGTTGACTAACAAGGTGAAACACAGAATTGGGTGATAATTGTATGATACCTGCTTATGTGAAAAGTAAAAATAGAAAACTAGAACTACAGTACTAGAAAACTGAACACAGAGAGTTTTATTAAAAGTTTATTATTTGCATACTTGTGTCTGTGAAATTTTTGTCTATGACAACTTTGTATTTAAAAGCCTCTAGGCTGTAGTTTTATACATATTTTGAAATTATTGCTTTGAGATGTAGGGTAGATATAGCACTTTTCATGCAGTTCAAGCCCCAACCCCTCCACTCAAGCCAATTGTACCTCCCCCCCCCTCACACACACACCTCTGAAATCAAAATTTTGTACAAACCGGATTCCAAAAAAGTTGGGACACTAAACAAATTGTGAATAAAAACTGAATGCAATGATGTGGAGGTGCCAACATCTAATA